>JAZAVI010001189.1:0-26324 GCA_036326025.1 Chrosomus eos | reverse complement strand
TGTCCGATCAGCTATCATAACACTCTTTTTAATTAAGTGCTTTTTAAATTTCCAAACAAAGTTCAATATAATTTTGTCCAGCTTCCTACAAATCTCCACAGGAACATCCAGAGCCATTGCAGGATAGATAACCCGAGATAACCCATCTGCTTTGGAAAGCAACACTCTACCCGTTATAGACAGATCACGCTGTAACCAAGAATTAAATTTGCGTTGAATAGAGAGAATAAGAGGTTCAAAATTCAGTTTTGATCTTTTTTTCTGATCTTTACATATGATTAACTTCGGATTTGACAGGAATGTCACAGACTTTAACATCAGTGGAATGTTTAATAGCTAAGAGTTCACATTTGTGAATATTAAGAAATAAGTCAGAAGCAGATGAGAAGAGATCAAGTATATTTAAAGCAATAGAAAATTGATCCTTATCCTTCAAGAACAGAGTGGTGTCATCAGCCAATTGGCTTATTAAAATTAATTGGTTTTTAACAGAAATACCTTTCAAATGACTATTTTGAATGTGGATGGCTAATAATTGCATAGGAAGCAGAAAAAGATATGGTGATATTGGGCAGCCTTGACGGATGCCTCTTTCTATATCAAATCTATGAGTAGTCCAATGCTGTAATTTAATTGAAGCATTTGTGTTATTGTACAGAGTTTGAATTACATTGACAAAGTTGGGGCCAAAACCAAAAATATTAAAAAAATTGAGAATAAAAGTAAACTCAACAGAATCAAAAGCTTTATCAAGAAAATCAAGAAAAAATAACAAACCATCGTCAGGGATCAGATCCGAATAGTCTAAAATATCAAGAACAAGTCTAATGTTATTTGAAATAAGTCTGTCTTTCATGAAACCTGATTGAAAGTCATCAATTATATTATCTAAAACACATTTAATTCTTTTAGCAAAAATCATGGCTAGTATTTTGTAATCATTATTTAATAAGCTTATATAGGTCGCCAATTTTCAAATTGAGCGGGGTCCTTTTGAGGCTAAGGGATCAAATTTATAACACCCTGAGTCATGGAGCTTGGGAGAGTTCCCTTATGTAGGCTTTCTAAATACACTTGGAGAAGAAATGGAGAAAGAATATTTGAGAATTTCTTATAGAACTCTGAGGTCAGACCATCATTTCCAGGAGATTTATTTAATTTCAGCTTATCGATCGCCTCAGAAACGTCTTTAATTTGAATAGGGGCATCACACATACTTTTTCCAATATCATCAATTTTGGAAATACAGTCTGAGTCAAGAGAATTAAAAAATAAATCCATATTTTGTTGAGAGTGTCTAGAACGATATAGGTTTTTATAAAATTCTTCACAATATTTAGAAATTTCTTTTAAAACCACTCCATTTATGTTAAGACTATTTATAGAATTGAGATGATTACGCTGTTTCTCTAACTTAAAAAAATAATTGGAATTTCGTTCTCCCTCTTCCATCCATCTCCTTCTTGAACGAACAAAGGCACCCTTTGCTTTACAAATATACAAGTTGTCTAATGGGTTTTGAAGTTCAGCCAATTCTACTTTCTGGACAACTGATACATTTTCAAAGGGGATGCAGGAGAGACAGACAATTCTTTTAACAATGTTAAGTTCCTCTAATTTGCATTGCTTGGCTTTTTGAGATCCAACTTTGGATAACATTAACCTAATATTGTATTTTAATAGCTCCCAATTAGATCCAAAATTATTTTCAGCTTGAGCTTTATTAAAAAAAGAAATTAATCTTAGAAATTACAGCTTGACAGGTTTCCTCATCCACTAATAAAGCAGAGTTTAGTTTCCAATAAGAACTATATGTTCTTGAATAAGATGGGTTATCAAAAGCCAGAATAATAGACTTATGATCGGTCAGTGGAGAAGGCAAAATTTCAACTTTGGTGACATAACCAGATAAAGAGTCAAATGTATCTCAGATTGATGCTTTAAAATATGGAAAATTAAAAATTTTCCGGCATGCCCCCGGACCCCCCTAGAGGGGTATCCATCTCACCTGGGGGAGGAGTTTATATATATATATATATATATAACTTTTTGATACACCTAAAATATTTTATTATTATAATTACGCTACGTTTATATGGCTATTATATTGTAGACTATTGAGTGGATAAAATATAGAAATTAATTAAAAGGATTTCTATATTTTATCCACTCAATAGTCTACAATATAATAGCCATATAAACGTAGCGTAATTATAATAATAAAATATTTTAGGTTCATCAAAAAGCGTGCTCGTTAACCAGCAGATAAGCTAATCCAGCACAAATTGGTGCATAAAAGGTCACCAGAATGAAGTATTTGAACCTCATAAGTAAATACAAAAGGAGGAAAAAAACACTTTTTGAAAAAAAAAGAACCCCCCCCCCCCCCCTTTCAATAGGCTGCTACGGACCTGGAAACAGACTTTTCACCAAAACAATAAGATCCCGTATTATTACTGAAGTGGATAGTCCATCATACAAACTAGACCACAATCCTTTTGCATATAAGCCTGCTACATATTGCCTACTTCATAAAAAAGAGTAACAAAAACGTTTCAATTCCTCCAACAACACAATGATAAAAACAATACATAACAAATAGCAATAAAATATGAAGCCTACATATGTAGAAGGGCTGCACAATATATCGAATGTTATCGAAATATCGCAAATGTATTTCGCAATGCATATCGCAACGGCTTGCAATAACTGGTCATGAGCAAAAGACAAGAGAAAATCACTCACTGCTCTTGGCTGAATAACGTTTGTAGCTTTAATAAGAATCAGTATAGGCCTATATTTAATTGATACAGTGAAAACTAATGTTTTTTTTGTTTGTTTTTTTGTTTAACATTTGATTCAGTTTCTGTTGTTAAATATTTAGGATAACCTGAACAAACCCCGTGGTTTATATTGATGTTAAAATAGCGCTTCTTATAAAACACTCTGATGTTCACTTTATAGAAGTTTTCTTGTCACAAAAAGATTGTGAAACACGTACAGTAGGCCTACATGGGTTATATAATTTTAAATAAAGCCTATTTTAAAGATAATATATCGCATTTTCTTCAATATCGTGCAGCCCCATGTAGCACATAGTAATTTCTAAATATATGTTTCAACGTTTCGTTTTGTGTAATAAAGCATATAGGCTATAGCCTATTAATTTTCTGACAGGCTGAGGGTGAACCAAGACGCGCTTCCCATTTAAAAACAAGTTTCAAGTTACTTTTCACCGTGACTGTCCGCTCAATATCCGCTCTTTGCCAGTTTCACATGTTTAAATATTATAATAGGCTTTTGTTGTTTTATTTCATTTATGTTGATTATGAACAGTGAACAGCATAAGAGCAACATCATAGGACGCGAAATATGACGGGAGACATGAAGTGGGTCAGACATGATTTTAAGTTTTGTTTTGTACAAAGACTTTCTATAAAGTGAATTTCGTTTTGTATCAATTATGCACGAGCTGACGAGCATGCATGGGAATAGGCAATAGTCTATATAATAATAATAATAATAATAATAATACAAAAAATATATAGTAGAGTGGCAGTGGATGGAATTATATTCTAAATATCTATGTTATAAAAAATCGTTCTAACTTCTAGCAAGCTCATTTAAACCGAGTAAATGCCGAAAACGAACTCGGCCAAACAAATATGAAACTACTAAATATAAATATAAAACCACTGAGGCACTGTTCTATTGACATTACTGGTTAATGTTCAACCTATTCTTTCAAAAACACAAAGAGGCTATATATTTATTATTTTTTATTATAATAATTATTTTATTATTTAATATCCACGCAACTACTCATTTTAGACAATTGCAATTGTTCTGCTGTGGTGCTGTTTGGAACTATTTTTTTTTTATTGTGTGAAATGTCATTAACATATTGTTTATTTACAGGCATTCTGGTTTTCTAATGATTCTTTTTTTTTAAGCTAAAGACTGCTTATTACAGAAACATTAAAATAGGCCTTTACAAATGTGTGTTTTACTTGGTATTTTTTCTCATCTATAACAGTGAATGTATGAGAAAATCAGCAAAAATAGATTTCTCCAGACGTATGGCAGACGCACGTCCTCACGTTTGTAAACTTAGATCGTTGCAGACGTGCAGACGGGCAGACGTATGCAGACCATAGATGCAGACGGGCAGACGTTAAGACGTAATCCACATCCATATGGCGTTCCGTATTATGGCGTCCCGAACGATTCTTTAATATTATGGCGCTCCAAATGTTTTATTCGGCGACGAGACTCACAAGCACGACAGATAACACACGTGTATACGTGCGTGTACGTCTCCATTTGTTTTATATGGAGACGTACACGCAAATATCACGTCACGTAGACACGTCAATAACGTGTAGCTGTTGATCTATGCAGACGTCACGGCGGCGTCACGTTAGAAGTGTATGGAAGTAAACGTGTGGATTACGTCTTAACGTCTGCCCGTCTGCATTTATGGTCTGCATACGTCTGCACGTCTGCCCGTCTGCACGTCTGCCCGTCTGCACGCCTGATATCTATTTTTCCTGATTTTCTCATACATTCACTGTTATAGATGAGAAAAAATACCAAGTAAAACACACATTTGTAAATATTTATTTTAATGTTTCTGTAATTAGCAGTCTTTAGCTTTAAAAAAAGAATCATTAGAAAACCAGAATGCCTGTAAATAAACAATATGTTAATGACATTTCACACAATAAAAAAAATAGTTCCAAACAGCACCACAGCAGAACAATTGCAATTGTCTAAAATGAGTAGTTGCGTGGATATTAAATAATAAAATAATTATTATAATAAAAAATAATAAATATATAGCCTCTTTGTGTTTTTGAAAGAATAGGTTGAACATTAACCAGTAATGTCAATAGAACAGTGCCTTGCCGCCATCTACTGGCGGTTTTATATTTATATTTAGTAGTTTCATATTTGTTTGGCCGAGTTCCTTTAATTTCGGCATTTACTCGGTTTAAATGAGCTTGCTAGAAGTTAGAACGATTTTTTATAACATAGATATATAGAATATAATTCCATCCACTGCCACTTTTTGTATTATTAGGCTATTATTATATAGACTATTGCCTATTCCCATGCATGCTCGTCAGCTCGTGCATAATTGATACAAAACGAAATTCACTTTAAAGAAAGTCTTTGTACAAAACAAAACTTAAAATCATGTCTGACCCACTTCATGTCTCCCGTCATATTTCGCGTCCTATGATGTTGCTCTTATGCTGTTCACTGTTCATAATCAACATAAATGAAATAAAACAACAAAAGCCTATTATAATATTTAAACAAATGTGAAACTGGCAAAGAGCGGATATTGAGCGGACAGTCACGGTGAAAAGTAACTTGAAACTTGTTTTTAAATGGGAAGCGCGTCTTGGTTCCCCCTCAGCCTGTCAGAAAATTAATAGGCTATAGCCTACTTTATTACACAAAACGAAACGTTGAAACATTATCATATTTAGAAATTACTATGTGCTACATGGGGCTGCACGATATTGAAGAAAATGCGATAGGCTATCTTTAAAATAGGCTATATTTAAAATTATATAACCCATGTAGGCCTACGTTTCACAATCTTTTTGTGACAAGAAAACTTCTATAAAGTGAACATCAGAGTGTTTTATAAGAAGCGCTATTTTAACATCAATATAAACCACGGGGTTTGTTCAGGTTATCCTACATATTTAACAACAGAAACTGAATCAAATGTTAAACAAAAACAAAAAACAAAAACAAAAAAACATTAGTTTTCACTGTATCAATTAAATATAGGCCTATACTGATTCTTATTAAAGCTACAAACGTTATTCAGCCAAGAGCAGTGAGTGATTTTCTCTTGTCTTTTGCTCATGACCAGTTATTGCAAGCCGTTGCGATATGCATATTGCGAAATACATTTGCGATATTTCGATATATTGTGCAGCCCTTCTACATATGTAGGCTTCATATTTTATTGCTATTTGGTATGTATTGTTTTTATCATTGTGTTGTTGGAGGAATTGAAACGTTTTTGTTACTCTTTTTTATGAAGTAGGCCTAGGCAATATGTAGCAGGCTTATATGCAAAAGGATTGTGGTCTAGTTTGTATGATGGACTATCCACTTCAGTAATAATACGGGATCTTATTGTTTTGGTGAGAAGTCTGTTTCCAGGTCCGTAGCAGCCTATTGAAAGGGGGGGTTCTTTTTTTCAAAAAGTGTTTTTTTCCTCCTTTTGTATTTAATTATGAGGTTCAAATACTTCATTTTGGTGACCTTTTATGCACCAATTTGTGCTGGATTAGCTTATCTGCTTAGCGAGCACGTTTTTGATGCACCTAAAATATTTTATTATTATAATTACGCTACGTTTATATGGCTATTATATTTGTACACTATTGAGTGGATAAAATATAGAAATCCTTTTAATTAATTTCTATATTTTATCCACTCAATAGTCTACAATATAATAGCATATAAGCATATAAACGTATTAAAATATTTTAGGTGCATCAAAAAGTTATATATATAGAAAATTTTTAATATTCCATATTTTAAAGCATCAATCTGATGCATTTTGAGATGCATTTTTTGCCATCTATCTATACAATTGTTTTTTGAGCCTTTTCTTTTAACAGTTTTAAATTTCAGTTACTGTGCGCGTAAAGAATGATAGTGCTCTCCTGTGTTGTGATCTAACAGACCCACAGTAGAAAGGAACATGGTTAAGATACAGCAATACAGTCCAGCAATATAGTCATTTTATGCGAAACCATAGACCTTTATCTACAGATCAAGTATAATAATATTAACATTGAATCATCTTGGAGAGAGTTTCATCATTGTTAACTGTCGTACCCGAACGCGACGCGCTGTTTGATGCTGAATGGAGAATGACAGACAGCCGCAGCGGAGGGAAAAGTTTACGTGAACTTGAATTTAATGACTTAAAAATTAATTTGATTGTTTTTGTCGATTGATTTCATAAATCAGATTCATTACTTGTCCTAAACTACAACGAGTAAGAGATCATTCCCCTTAATGGAATCGATTCCAACCTTTGCATTTTGAACCTTTGGAATCTACTCTCAATTCCCAAAGCCTCGGAATCGATTCTTCGTTCGAACCACCCGAGCGAATCTATTCTTCGTTCGAACCACCCGAGCTCCAGACGTTCAGACGTGCAGACGTGCAGACGTCCAGACGTGCAGACGGGCAGACGTGCAGACGTCCAGACGTGCAGACGGGCAGACGTTAAGACGTGCAGACGTTCTCCACACGCACGTTAACACGTCTTTAAGCTTGGTTAGGAATCAAACGATACAAAGCGAGCGCCATATAATATGACTTTGCAACATGCACTCGTCTCAATGAACGTGACGTCTGCGTCTGCAAAACGTGACGTCTGCGTCTGCCGAACGTCTCGTCTGCGTCTGCCACATCACTCGCTCGTGTGCCGAACGTCTCGTCTGCGTCTGCGGAACGTCTCGTCTGCGTCTGCTGCAGAGGGGTTTCCAGCACATTTCACACATTTATTCATTCTTTATTATTTTCCCCCACTGATCTTCAGTTGTATTTTATTAGCAATTAAGTTATTTTTACCTTGCTTATATAGGCCTATAGGCCTAGCTTTTTATTCCAAATAGTAAATATGAATTTACACAAATTATATAACTTGGTATAATATAATTAAGACTGTTAACAGAAGTATATAAAAACAGTTACACCCAGGGCCGGCGCTAGCTATAGGCAGAGCAGGCGATTGCCTAGGGCCTCGGACTTTGAGGAGGGGCCTCCATAACCGTAACATCCCCTATAGTTCACCAGACGGGCAGAAATACTAGCCTCATTGTTCATTGGATATTGTTGAATTGTCACTCATCTGCATTTAAACCAATTAATGTTTCCGTTTCAAAGCGGGTGCCGGCTTCTGAAAGTTTGTGTAACGGACGCATCCATCAGGTGCTGCGAAGCAAAAGCCTAAACAGGCACGCAAAGAAGCACAGCTCGTAATGCAGGTGTTTGAGTTGTCGTCATCTATTTAGGAGTGATTGCAATATATTCTAAATATAAACTTCTACTGTTGATCGGCGTCATTTCTGGAAAAATCATTCACCGCTGAGTTTAAAAGTGCGCGAGCGTCATTAGCGTGCCCAGACGCGACGCTTTGAATTTGCGCGTAGCAACAATGAATAACATCGCGTCGGGAGCTGACTAGTAAAAAAGCTATACAAGTAAAAGACAAGACGTTTGTATTCAAAGTTAAAAAGCCAACACACAACATTTCTAAATGTTTCAAATAAAGGATGTGATATTTATGGGTCTATCTTCTAAATTCTGCTGATGATTATTATAGCCTGACATCATAACCTACTTATGCCAATAATATCAGTTTAGATTTTCGTGTCTTACTCTTAACTTGATTTGTGTATAGCATATTTAAGGTAACAATGCAATGCATAATATCATATTACTTATATTAATAATATGACAATATCTGCAGTCAATATTCAATATTGATTAAATGGGAGAGAAAAATCCTGCCCAAAACGCAGCTATGAAAAAAATGATAAAAGCACTTATGTTCATCTCCTGAAGTGGTATTCTGGAACTGTGAATAAATTGAATAAAACAGCAAAATAACAATAATAACATCTTCATTAAGATAAAGTACACTTTAAGGCCTTAGATAAAGTTTGATTAATATACATACAGTAGCCTACTGGTAAAAAGTCTCGACCAATTACTATTTTTAATGTTTTTGAAAGAAGTTTCTTATTATGCTCTACAAGCATTTATTTGATCAAAAATACAGAAAAAGTTGTGAAGACTTTTTTAAAATAACTTTTAAATAATCAAAAAATCCTGAAAAAAGTATCTCAGGTTATAAAATAAATATGAAGCATCATTTCCAACATTTGATAATAAATCAGAATATTATAACGTCTTCTGAAGGATCACGTGACACTAAATTCAGCTTTGCAGCACATAAATATATTTTAAAGTATAGTAAAATAGGAAAACCATTATTTTAAAGTTTAATAATATTTTTCTGTATTTTTGATCAAATAAATCCAGGCTTGATGAGCATAAGAGACTTCTTTCAAAAACATTAAAAATAGTAATGTGTCCAAACTTATCTACTGTGTTACTAAAAATATAAATGTTGTATAAATTAAAAGGTTAGGAATCATATTTGTTTCAAGAGTTTATTTTATTTTATTATTTTACTTTTTTTATTGGGGGTGGGGGGCCTCCAACACGAATATTGCCTAGGGCCTCCTAATGTCTAGAACCGGCCCTGGTTACACCTCAAAAGAGAAAGGCGATCACAGTTTATTATTATTAGGCTATTATTATTATTTAGACTATGAGTTGCTGGTGCATAAAAGCATAAGATTATTTATAGATAAAGCTATTTTATTTTTTCCCCATCTGTGAATTGATCTGTTCTCAAATCTTTTAATTCTGCCTTTACACTATATTTACCTGCACTAAATAACATGCTACTATCTCGCTGATTCTACACCTTCACTAAGCCGTTGAACAGTGGCGACCTTAAGCATCTGGTAGCCCGTTTCAATAACTAATATGGGGCCCTACCCAGTACCCACATAAAACATAATAGAGCAGAAAAGGCAAGGAATCCTGTTGGTTTGCATCAATTGTATATTATTTTATTACGTGCACTTTCAGCTTCATGAACAGGCAGCTCAACATATAAATAATCCAATCTTATTTGATTAAAACTATATGTATACAGCGTTTTACGTTGGAATAAGCCTCTCCCTTAAATTACTATTATTTGAAGTTAACATTATACAATATACGTAGACCTACCTACTACACCACAAAACGAGTTAAGGATAAATTATTTAAAATTGGGGAATCCGTTACGGACGTGATCGCTCTGAAAGCGGCACTAAAAGACTGCTTTAAAACTTTCAGAGACCTCGAACAGAAAGCACAAAGCCTTTCTTTAAAGTGAATTTCGTTTTGTTTTAATTGTATCTTAATTTTAATCAATGTTTTATCAACCAAGAACATTTCAAAACGAAAGAAAACAGACTGCTCTCTGTTTATGTAATCCGTATGAAATGTGCATTTCTCTCTGGCGTTCACTGCGAAGACCACGATCAGCATCGTCAACTTCATCTTTGCAGGCGACAATGACACAGAAAACATGTTAATAAACAATTAAATTGTGTCCTTGCTATAGGCCTATTCAACATATTCAAAATCATTACTTTTGCCGGTTCTTTGTGACAACATTTAGGTGCTTTATTGTCAGCGCCATCCTTACATTACATGAACGCGTCACCACAACATCAGCACCGAAAACATGGGGATTTTTTACAATAAATTACAAGCTGCTAGTGACGTTATTTAGTTAATCGCCTGTCGCAAGTGTAAATGCAAAGTTGCAAAGCTGATTATATCATGGTAAAACTGAATTAATTTACAAAATAGTTTTCTTTGTATTTCAGCACTTCGCGAATGGACAGCGACTCTTAAAATAGCACGTATAACGTCTCCGTTCTCGCGCGTTCATGTTAAGTGCATTTTTGGGAAACGCTCGTGGAATTGCAGAGAGCGTTCGTAACCTTGCACGTAGAGAGTGCTCTTAAGAGCGAATATACATCGTTATCGGGAAACCCGGCCCAGGCTATTATAGTCAAACTTGCATGTCTCAGACTATAACTTAGCCTACTTTTTTCTCATACCTGCTAATTTTATTTAGTTTCCCCAATTAATTCAGATTTGCATCATTTGGCATAATGTTTTTACAATGACAGATTGTAATTGTATTATTTTTCGGATATTAGACATGATATGTTTTAATAATAATTAGTAATCATAGTTTTATATAGCCTAGGCCTATATATAAAAATATATTTTTTCAATTATTTTCTTCTATTTAAAGGATATACAGAAACAGTTTTCTAGTTTACCAAAGTGCTGTAGCCTAGGCCTTTTACATTTATAAAAAATTAAAACACAATAACAACCCCAACAATATAAAAATGCAATGGCCTATATCAATTTTGTTTCTTCATAATTCTATCTTTGTGGGGGCATTTGGCCCTCAAAATGTGTGTTAAACAAGAACACACACACATATCCTATAAAATCACAGACGCAGACGTCACGTTCACTGAGACGAGTGCATGCTGCAAAGTCATATTAAAGAGCCGATCAGAATGCCTCTGACACACTGCACTGACCCGTGTTGTACTGTGAATCGCGTGTTAAATGCGTGTTAGAGAAAAAAACAATAAATAACTTCACTGCCACACGTGAATGACGCGTGACGTCTGGACTCGACACTTCACTGCCACGCGTGTTTTGCGTGACGTCTGCGTGACGTCTGCGTCACGTCTGCGTCTTAAATTTAATAGAAATGAATAGGAGAATAAAAAAAAAATTAAGACGTTGAGTGAGACGTTCACTGAGACGAGTGTATGTTGCAAAGTTATAATAAAGAGCCGTTCGGAAAGCCATAGCCTATAACGTTATCCACAGCGAACAGGACAGCCGCCGCACGAGCAGTGACCAGACGTGCGCCGCTGAGGCATCATTCCTATCACTACTTGTACAGTAGTTATTATATAAAAGTCACTTTTAACAACATCAACTAGGTAAATTAACTGTTACTCTGGTAGTTAAATAGTAGGCCAGGTCGAAATTCGCGCCAGTTCACAAAAATAGCTACATTTCCCAGTCCACATAAAATAAAATAAAACTAATAAACAACACCAATATTTATTTATATTTTCGTTACCTATGTTCACTTACCTTCCACAGCAGGTATATCAGGATGTTGAAAGGTGTGCAGTGCCCGCGAAGACAGTACAATGGCTGGAGTGGAAAGGAAACGTGAGGTCTTTCCCACAAGAGGGTAGAGCGGAGGAAATTGATGCCTAACTGTGATTGGTTAGGATTTAATTTCAAATTGATGCCTAACTGTGATTGGTTAGGGATTAATTTTAAATTTCTTGGGTTACCTGCAACATTCAAAAAAACTGTTGCACACTTCAATAGGCTAAATTGATTTTTTTTATTATTGTTATTCTCATATCATCATTATTTGTATACTAATAATAATTACTGCGTTTGTCTGACAGCTGCACTGTTATGACGCACAACTTGATAAAGAAATAATGGGTGCAATAATGTATGTCTGTTTCTCATGGAATCCAAATGAAGGCCATGTGTTACACGCTAACCAAAATTTCAGGGCCGTGAGGTCCAACTCACCTGATAAGTAGCCCTAATTAAAAAGCTAAAACATTTGTCAGGTTGTTGGACGTATGCTATGCTATACAGATGTTGATTACTGTTACCCTGTCACTAATTCTGAATTCATTAGTCTCCGATAAACTGCTGTATTGTGACTTTGGAGATTTTTATTACCCAAAGGCACAACTTAAAGAGGTAATTCACATTTCACCCACACAGTGTATTTGCTGTTCCATAATGTAGATCATCCAATTTTTAACCATAAAGTCTTTCCCTCTTGTGAGAATGAACACCTTACCGGGAGCTCCAAATTAAATAAAGTGTACTGTATACACCTGCAAACAACATAATTTTGAGCATCAACCCAGCTGATTTTTTTTTTTTTTTTTTTGTAAATATGCAAAACAACACAAGGTGGTTTAGGATTCATTATATAATTGCAGAAATAAGTAGAAACCATTAATAAATCCCAAACCAATGTGTGTTGTTGGGCACACCTTCGGTCTTTCAGTTGCTTGCTTCCAGGTAGTACTTCGTTCATTTTAGATCAGCACGCTCCTGGTGAAGAGCTTGTTCTTCTGACAGGGAACACACTGGGTCAACTTTATCTATTACACTTGCATGAACCAGAAAATCTATGGATAATCCAAACTATCACCTTAGATAAAATAAAGAGCCATGCTTACAGTAAGTTTGACGTTTACTAGGTCACAAAGACTTCAGTCTGAATCAGTCTGAACATCTTAGACTCCATTGCACCTCGGAAACTTATCCATCCTCAAAATAAGCCCCAGCCATGGATAACTAGTGATATTCGTCGACTTCGTCAACAATGTCGACGGCTCGAGCGAAAATGGAAGAAAGACAGGCTTCAAATTTCCTTTGAGATGCTGACTGTCTCACTAAATAATTTCCAAAAAACAGCAAAGGCAGCGAAGAATAAATTTTTATCCGACGCCATCGAAAAAAATTCTCATTGTTCTAAAACGCTGTTTTCTACTATCGACTCTGTCTTAAATCCTTCTGTTAAGTCCTTTCCTACGATCTCTCTCACTGAGTGCGAAAACTTCCTGAACTTTTTCACTGAAAAAATTAATATTACTCATGCACAAGTATGCACTACAAGAGAGAATCTTTCCGATCCTATTCTTTCCTTCTCGAAATGGAGTCACTTTGACCTGATCTCCCTTCAGACATGCAGGGAAATCAGTTTAAAACTAAAATCCACTTTCTCACCCCACGATATTCTACCTTCTCACTTTTTAAAACAGATATTTGACACTATTGGTTCGGATGTTCTGCTTATCATTAACAACAGTCTCTTGACTGGGACTGTCCCTGCTTGTTTTAAACTTGCCACTGTGACTCCCATTCTCAAGAAACCCACACTCGACACCGCTGTATATGCGAACTACAGACCAATTTCAAACCTGTCTTTCTTATCCAAAATTCTTGAAAAAACGGTCTTTATACAGCTCCAACAGTATTTACACATCAATTCTATTTCGGATATTTTTCAATCCGGTTTTAAACGCCTTCACAGCACTGAGTCTGCACTTTTAAAAGTTCTAAATGACATTTTTATAACGACAGATGCTGGTGATAACATGGCCTTAGTGCTCTTAGATCTAAGTTCAGCCTTTGACTTCGTAGACCATAAGATTCTCCTATCCCGGTTAGAATGTTCGATCGGTATCTCAGGTATAGTACTTAAATGGTTCCAATCTTTCCTTTCAAACAGAAGTTTTTCTGTTAGATTAGGTAGTCATCTATCTTCTGCGACTCACCTCAACTGTGGTGTACCCCAGGGTTCAATTCTGGCACCCCTACTTTTCTCATTGTACATGCTTCCTCTAGGGTCAATTATGAGTAGACTTGGTGTGTCATACCACTGTTACGCGGATGATACCCAACTGTACATACCTATAAAACGTAATGATAACACTGCATGTAAGCGACTAGAAGATTGTCTCCATGAACTCAAGATCTGGCTCACTAACAACTTTATGCTGCTTAACGAAGAGAAAACCCAAATCATCCAATTTGGTCCCAGTGAGCTCTCTGGCAGATATTGCACTGACCTTGGTACCCTCACACCACACTTCACTTCTGAAGTCAAAAATCTAGGATTTTATCTGGACAGTAGTCTTAAGCTGAACAAACAAATCAATGCCACAGTCAGAGCCAGTTTTTATCATTTACGCCGGTTGGCCAAAGTCAAGCCATTTTTAAATAGGAATAGCTTTGAAACAATTATTCACGCTTTCATTTCAACACGTCTTGATTACTGCAACTCCCTATATGTTGGGTTACCTCTCGCTTCTATTTCACGACTTCAGATGGTCCAAAACGCGGCTGCCCGTTTGCTCACTGGCAGCCAAAAACGAGATCACATCACTCCAATTCTTCGTTCTCTGCACTGGCTACCAGTCCGATTCAGAATCGATTTTAAAATTTTATTATTTGTCTATAAATCGCTTAACAACCAGGCCCC
This sequence comes from Chrosomus eos, assembly GCA_036326025.1. Taxonomy (NCBI): domain Eukaryota; kingdom Metazoa; phylum Chordata; class Actinopteri; order Cypriniformes; family Leuciscidae; genus Chrosomus; species Chrosomus eos. The sequence goes on along the minus strand of JAZAVI010001189.1, from coordinate 11,575 downwards.
AAAATACCTTTCTGATTTAATTATTACTCATAATCCATCCAGATCACTCAGATCAAAAGACCAACATCTCTTGGCTGTCCCACGATCCCGCTTAAAACGTAGAGGTGATCGTGCTTTTGCAGTAGCCGGACCCAAGCTGTGGAACACCCTACCATTACACATTAAATCAGCTTCCACACTTGCTGAATTCAAATCACTGCTGAAAACACATTTTTTCTCCAGTGCGTTCAGTGTACCATAATGTGTACTATGCTTTTTTTTACTAAATTATTTTAATTTATTTATGTTATTTGTATTTGTTATTTTGTCTTGTCTAGTTCCTATTCTGCTGTACAGCACTTTGGCCAACCAAGGTTGATTTTAAACGTGCTTTATAAATAAAGTTGATTTGATTTGATTCTTAAGTATGAAGTTGGTGTATTTTAGACATTGAATTTCTCTTACCCAACACCACAACAAATCATACCAAATATGTCTAATGTTGCCTGTATCCTATTTAAGATGTATATGTATGTACATTAGCATGCTGACGTTTGTGTTTTGTTTAGTAACCATGATGTGCAGTCAACAAAACAAAAACATCTAATAATGGAATGTTTTGTTGTCTAGATGTTAACATAGTGACATTGCTGGGTTTAGACCACCATACCTCACGATGTCACATTCACGTTCACTTCATCATCTGTATTCACTACATTTCCCAGCATTCCCCTGGATCCTCACCTGCACTCGATTCCCTCATCACCACACCTGATCTCCATCACGTCATCATCTCATCACCAGCACGGACTATATATACACTCACTCTCCCTGCAGTCACTGTCTGATCTCGTCTCTACATCGACTTCACTACATCGTCGTTGTAACATTGACACTCAGACTCTCCATGCTATACCAAAGCCTTACCTGCTACTTACCTGCTACTCACCTGTTCCTGTTGGATTATCTTCTTCATCGTCTGCCGTCTTCAGTTCCCAGCCGTCCAACTGCAACCCTTTCCAGTGACTGTTCATCATCATCTGAAAGAGAGACTCTGGTTATTCCTGTGGCTAAGTTCATCCAATTATCATCTGTTAATATACTCACCATAACTCCGTCTGCTTCTGCTGTTCCTAAAATAAACACCATTTCACTTACCACCTGTCTGTCTCCTGTATCATCCGTGACAGAAGATCAGACCGCCCTAAGATGGACGATGGGGTAAAAATTATCGTCCTGGCTCAGGAGAGCCAAAATTGGTATTCATTTGTTGAAGGCTTTATTCGCATCGCACTCGTCAGTAATGTGGCTGACGAGCGGTTGTGTACCTTATTCTGGCTCGGGGCCAGATTTCACCACCGGATCGACCTTCCAGACACCACCGGACTCAGCTGGAGGGAGACCGTGATCCGGTGTCTGGAGAGTGTCGGTTCCCGACCCGGTACACAACCTACCAGCACCAAGCCCACTTCGCCGCTGGTCCCATCCAGCACAGAGCCTTCGCCGCTGGTCCCATCCAGCACAGAGCCTTCGCCGCTGGTCCCATCCAGCACAGAGCCTTCGCCGCTGGTCCCATCCAGCACAGAGCCTTCGCCGCTGGTCCCATCCAGCACAGAGCCTTCGCCGCTGGTCCCGTCCAGCCCATTTGAACCTTCACCGCTGGTCCCATCCAGCACAGAGCCTCCGCCGCTGGTCCCATCCAGCACAGAGCCTTCGCCGCTGGTCCCATCCAGCACAGAGCCTTCACCGCTGGTCCCGTCCAGCCCATTTGAACCTTCACCGCTGGTCCCATCCAGCACAGAGCCTTCACCGCTGGTCCCGTCCAGCCCATTTGAACCTTCACCGCTGGTCCCATCCAGCACAGAGCCCCCACCGCTGGCCTCTGCCAGCCCTGACCTAATAGACTTTTTCACAGAGCCAGAGCCCGTTGACCCAGCGCCAGAGCCAGAGCCCGTTGACCCAGCGCCAGAGCCAGAGCCCGTTGACCCAGCGCCAGAGCCAGAGCCCGTTGACCCAGCGCCAGAGCCAGAGCCCGTTGACCCAGCGCCAGAGCCAGAGCCCGTTGACCCAGCGCCAGAGCCAGAGCCCGTTGACCCAGCGCCAGAGCCAGAGCCCGTTGACCCAGCGCCAGAGCCAGAGCCCGTTGACCCAGCGCCAGAGCCAGAGCCCGTTGACCCAGCGCCAGAGCCAGAGCCCGTTGACCCAGCGCCAGAGCCAGAACCCGTTGACCCAGACCCAGAGCCCGTTGGCCCAGACCCCGTTGACCCAGCGCCCGTGGATGTCAAGTCTGTTCCCGTTCCTGAGCCTGTCCTTCTCCCCAAGAAAATTTTGGGGGGGGGCTATACGCCTTCGCCGTGGCCGGCCAAAGATCCACGGAGGCCGGCCAAAGATCCACGGAGGCCCGAAAAAATATCACCTCCATGGCCACCTGAAGGGTCCTCACCGCCATGGCCACCTGAAGGGTCTTCACCGCCGTGGCTACCTGAAGGGTCTTCACCGCCATGGCCACCCGAAGGGGTCTCACCGCCATGGCCACCCGAAGGGGTCTCACCGCCATGGCCACCCAAAGGGTCCTCACCGCCATGGCCACCCGAAGGGTCCTCACCGCCATGGCCACCTGAAGGGTCTTCACCGCCGTGGCTACCTGAAGGGTCTTCACCGCCATGGCCACCCGAAGGGGTCTCACCGCCATGGCCACCCGAAGGGGTCTCACCGCCATGGCCACCCAAAGGGGTCTCACCGCCATGGCCACCCAAAGGGGTCTCACCGCCCTGGTCACGCCCTCATCCTGCTCCGCCCTGGCCACGCCCACAGCCTGCTCCGCCCTGGACGCCCGAGGGGTCATCTGCTCCGCCATGGTCATACCCTCAGCCTGGACCATCCTGGAGTCCGTCCAACTGCACCCGGTCCACCTTCCCGTCACGGACTCCAGGATGCCCACCCTCCCTCCCGTGTTCTGCCTTGTACGGCGCGGGTCGCGCCTAGCGGGAGGGGGGAGTTATGTCACATTCACGTTCACTTCATCATCTGTATTCACTACATTTCCCAGCATTCCCCTGGATCCTCACCTGCACTCGATTCCCTGCTTCTGCTGTTCCTAAAATAAACACCATTTCACTTACCACCTGTCTGTCTCCTGTATCATCCGTGACACACGACAATTTAGAAGTGAGATTGTGACCCAACAACACATTTTAGTATTTGACATCATTATGACGTTAGCCTGAAACGTTGGCTCAACGTTGGATTTTAGTTACTTTAAAAAGCAACCTAAAAATAACAAAAGATCAACGTCTAATTATGTTAGAATTTGACGTTATATGGACGTTACCATAATGACGTTGAAGAGACATGGATTTTTGGTCCAACTCATGACTAATGCCTATTGCACAATATGAGTGTTGAGTGTGGCTCAACGTTGATTTAGTTACTTTATGATAATCTAATGATGTAGATTTCGTATATGGAGTTCTTTATGATTGGCTGTTTTGTCCCATTTTTTTTTTCTTGGTTTGTTCTTACCCTAAATCTGGTAGTTTTATGTGATTGACTTGTTAAGTCCCATTAAACTTAAGGAGATGTTAGGTTGTGGCACATTTAACGTTATATGGATGTTACCTTTATGACGTTAAAGAGACGCTGATTTTTGGTTACCATACCTTTGTTGGTTTGAGACGTTGGTTCAATGTTGGATGTTAGTTTCTTTACAACACAACCTAAAAATAACAAAGGATCAACGTCTAATTATGTTAGAATTTGACATTGTGTGGAAGTTCCCATTATGACGTTAAGGAGATGTTAGGTTGTGGACACCATACCTAACGACTAAATGTCAATGTTTGACATAAAATGACATTGTCTGGAGATGTTGGCTTGACGTTGTATTTTGGTTTGTTAATACCACAACCTAAAACGAACAAAATAACAATGTCTAATAATTTCAGAATTTGACATTGTGTGGACATCAACATTATGACGTCAAGGTGATGTTGGGGTTTGGTCACCACACATCACAAAAAAATGTTTGATGTAGGACGTTGTGTTGAGACGCTGGCTTGACGTTGTATTTTGATGAGTAAATACTACAACCTGAAACCAACAAAATATCAACGTCTAATGATGTTAGAATTTGACGTTGTGTGGACGATGCATTATCACGTTAGGAACATGTTGGGTTTTGGTCACCATACCTCACGACTAAATGTCAGTTTTTGACGAAAATATGACGTTGTCAGGAGACATTGGCTTGACGTTGTATTTTGGTTAGTTAATACCACAACCTAAAACCAACAAAATATTAAGGTCTAATGATGTTAAAATGACGATGCATTATCACGTTAGGAACATGTTGGGTTTTGGTCACCATACCTCACGACTAAATGTCATTTTTTGACGTAAATATGACGTTATCAAGAGACGTTGGCTTGACGTTGTATTTTGGTTCGTTAATACCACAACCTAAAACCAACAAAATAACAATGTCTAATGATGTTAAGATTTGACGTTGTGTGGACGATGCATTATCACGTTAGGAACATGTTGGGGTTACCTTACGACTAAATGTCAGTTTTCGACGTAAATATGACGTTATCAAGAGACGTTGGCTTGACGTTGTATTTTGGTTAGTTAATACCACAACCTAAAACCAACAAAATATCAACATCTAATGATGTTAGAATTTGACGTTGTGTGGACGATGCATTATCACGTTAAGAACATGTTGGGTTTTGGTCACCGTACCTCACGACTAAATGTCAATGTTTGAAGTAAATATGACATTGTCAGGAGACGTTGGCTTAACGTTGTATTTTGATGAGTAAATACCACAACCTGAAACCAACAAAATATCAACGTCTAATGATTTCAGAACTTGACATTGTGTGGACATCAACATTATGACGTCAAGGTGATGTTGGGGTTTGGTCACCACACATCACAAATAAATGTTTGATGTAGGACGTTGTGTTGAGACGCTGGCTTGACGTTGTATTTTGATGAGTAAATACCACAACCTGAAACCAACAATATATCAAGGTCTAATGATGTTAGAATTTGACACTGTGTGGACGATGCATTATCATGTTAGGAACATGTTGGGTTTTGGTCACCATACCTCACGACTAAATGTCAGTTTTTTACGTAAATATGACGTTGTCAGGAGACATTGGCTTGACGTTGTATTTTGGTTAGTTAATACCACAACCTAAAACCAACAAAATATCAACGTCTAATGATGTTAGAATTTGACGTTGTGTGGACGATGCATTATCACGTTAGGAACATGTTGGGTTTTGGTCACCGTACCTCACGACTAAATGTCAGTTTTTTACGTAAATATGACGTTGTCAGGAGACATTGGCTTGACGTTGTATTTTGGTTAGTTAATACCACAACCTAAAACCAACAAAATATCAAGGTCTAATGATGTTAAAATTTGACGTTGTGTGGACGATGCATTATCACGTTAGGAACATGTTGGGTTTTGGTCACCGTACCTCACGACTAAATGTCAGTTTTTTACGTAAATATGACGTTGTCAGGAGACATTGGCTTGACGTTGTATTTTGGTTAGTTAATACCACAACCTAAAACCAACAAAATATCAACGTCTAATGATGTTAGAATTTGACGTTGTGTGGACGATGCATTATCACGTTAGGAACATGTTGGGTTTTGGTCACCGTACCTCACGACTAAATGTCAGTTTTTTACGTAAATATGACATTGTCAGGAGACATTGGCTTGACGTTGTATTTTGGTTAGTTAATACCACAACCTAAAACCAACAAAATATCAAGGTCTAATGATGTTAAAATTTGATGTTGTGTGGACGATGCATTATCACGTTAAGAACATGTTGGGTTTTGGTCACCATAGCTCACGACTAAATGTCAGTTTTTGACGTAAATATGATGTTGTCAGGAGACGTTGGCATGACGTTGTATTTTGGTTCGTTAATACCACAACCAAAAACCAACAACATATCAACATCTAATGATGTAAAAATTTGACGTTATATGGACGTTAACATAATGACATCAAGATGGTGATTTTAGTCACCATACCTCACCACTAAATGTCAGTATTTGACGTCAATGTGATATTGGTTTGAAACATTGGCTCAACGTTGGATTTTAGTTACTTTACAACGCAACCTAAAAATAACAAAAGATCAACGTCTAATGATTGTAGCTAACCTACATAATAATAATATACATAAAATGTATTAAAGGGGGCCGGAAGGCCAATTTAGCTCAAAGGGAATGATTCATCGATTTGCAATGAATCATTGACCGAATCACTATGGAACCTAGCAAATGACTCGTTTAGAGTTCATTTGAACGGGCCGTAATTTAAACCTTGGCAACAGATATAAATATCCAATCTATAGTGAAATACTATGTATTAGCAAGGTAACTTTAGATCGGCAGTACAAGACATTAAATGTGTAAGCACACAACACAAGGCAAATATCTTTTCAAATATAAACAAGACTTTATTGATTATTCTAAACACATAAAACTAAGGTCTAAACACAATCACACACACACACACATTCATACGAGGCGCAGAGGAAGAGAGAGGAATGAGAGAAAGAGTGGGTTTTCAGAGTGAGTGAGAGGCACTTGTAAGACATGACCTGAACGAACCACTAAGCATTAATTTAACCCCTCGTTTCTTAGGCAGGTTATTCAATTTACATACAAAGGCACCAGTTCAGATCGAGTCTGGAGTTGCTTGTCTTTGCGTTGCTTATGCCAGGGAGTTTCCTTTTTGCGGTGCTTCGTCAAAGGTGTTTCCCGGGTCCGTTACTTGGCTGGTCTCCTCGTGTGCCTGATAGATCTTGGACGGCCAGTCACGTGGGGTGTTGGCGCGGATGAGTGAAAGTCTTTGAAGTTGGAAGCTGGTTTTGTAGTTGAAACGTTTAAAACGAGACTTTACAGCAAAACTTAACTTAGAACGAGACTTTTAACGAGAAAATAAAATACAACTAAGAAAAAGAAAGAAAAGTGAGACGAAAAGTTTGATGGCTTGAATGAAGCTGTTTTAAACTCCGATCTTGATGGGTTTGTCTGCTGGTCTAATTTGGGTCTGGTCGATGTAGAAGCGTACGAACATGAACACTCTCTTGCTGTTTGTAGAGAGAGGCACAAACTTAATTCAACACCGAACCGAACTCAAAACCGAACTGAACCGAACCGAAAACTGAACTGCTCTCTGAACTGCTCTCTGAACTGAACTGAACTGAACTGCCTTGTTCGGGTCTTTAACTTAAAGTTAGTCCAACCTCTTTTGGAGAATTCTGGCCAATTGGACAATGGCATCATCTTAGGAGGTGGATCTCGTTTCTTCTTATCGTAAATCAGGCGTTATCTATGATCTGCTTGCTCTCCAACACTAGCAGAGAGAACAAGAGATCACAGTTTAAACATTATAGATTATTATAATCATACAAAGCATTTTACACAGATTTCAAACAAGCCATCTTATGAATTAAGGGCATACGATTATTTTGATTGGAAGCACGATGCTCGTTCATTCATGCACACAGTTATAATCATCATTACATGATTTATATGGAATCTAAGCATAATACAAACATGAATTGTAGGAAAAACAAGAATTATGATGTTTGATTATGAGTCCACTGAGCATTGTTCTGTGTGAGTTGTTCTCTGCAGAATGTGCAGAATTAATGTAGTTTGATATGTAAAGTGTAAAAGTCTTTCTGGTCTCTGAATGAAAGCGTGGTCTGTTAAATAACTCTGTCCTGTTTAGCAGTGGTGATGCTGAGGGAGGTCAAAGGTGGTCAGGCATGTTTGACCATTTGTGAGGAGATTTGTCTTGGTTAAGAATGAACAGTGACAAGTTCCCTTTCAAGGCTACGGAACTTCGACATTACGGATGTCGTATATGGGAACTCTCTCTCATCCTTCACTTCCGCTGAAATCTTATTGGCTAACGCCAGCAACGCTGGCCAATTGACGCAAATATGCAAATACTGAAACCCCGTTGCAGTATAATGCAAGTGCAGCGTCAATTTCTCCTCAGAATCTCTCTCTTCACGCTCAAATCGTGTGCTAGAAAGCTGATACTACTACTACTTGGATTTTTGCTATCGTTGAAGGTGCACCGGAGATACCTGAACTGTCTCCAGCATCCGATGGCGACCGTCTGCAATTTATGCTCGGGCCCCATAGTGCCCCCCGACCTGCACCTGTTCTGCATCGCGTGCATGGGGCTGGCCCACGCGGAGTCGGCCCTCAGGGATGAAGGGTCCTGCGACTTCTGTGCGGACATGCCCCTCCGAGCCCTCAAGGCCAGGCGAGACGAAGCCCCCCCAACCGCGGAGTCGAGGTTCGACCCCCGGTGAGTTTTCCGGACCCTTCGTTTCATCCCCCCGCGACGTTGCTGACTTCGTGTTCTTCGGGGTGAGTGAGGAGGACGACTCTATGACCTTGTCGGCCTCCGAGAACGACTACGGTGCGGAGCAGGCCGCCCCTCTGGCACCCACGGAAGAGACCCCCGCGGATCTGCAGGAAGAGCTCTTCCGTATCCTCTCGAAGGCCGTTGAGGAACTGGATTTATCCTGGAAGGCTCCCGACGAGCCCTCAAAGAGCAAGTTGGACGCGTGGTTCCTCCAATCGAGCCGCCGTCAGGCCGCTTCGAAAAGGGGAACCCCGTTCTTTCCTGATGTGCACGAGCACGTGGTGAAGTCGTGGGTGGCCCCGCAATCGGCGCGCACCCTCACTTCGACCCAGGCCATGTTCCCCCCCGTGGACGAGGCGGGGGACCACGGCTACCTCCGCATCCCTCCTGTCGAGGAGACCGTCGCTGCACATCTTTGCCCGTCAGCTCCCGCCCTGGGCTCGGACCGCAGCCTGCCGTCCCGAGCCTGCAGGTTTACGGCTCACCAGGCTAACAAGGCCTACGGCGCCGCGGGGGGAGGCGGTTTCTGCACTACACGCTATGGCCGTTCTTCAAGTGCTGCAGGCCAAGCGATTGAAATCTCTGGATGGCGCCGCCTCTGTCGACGCTGACGCCATCCGAGACCTCCGTTCTGCAACGGACCTCGCGCTCCTGGCCACGAAGCGCTCGGCCCAGGCGATTGGGGTATGGGGTATTTGGTGGTCCTCCACAGACACCTGTGGCTCACCCTATCGGACGTGCAGGAGGCGGACAGGAAGACGCTGCTAAACGCACCGATCTCCCCTGATGGCCTGTTCGGAGATGCCGTGGAGAAGGTCACCGAGCGGTACTCCGAGACTCAGAAGAAGGCGAAGGCGATGAGCCATGTGATCCCTCGGCGAGCGCCGCCGCCGCCCCCGCCGCAGCGCCCTCGCTCTCGCTCGTCTTCCGCCTCGGGGCGCCAGTCCCAGGCTGCGGCCAGACATCAGCCAGCCTCCCGCCCGGGACCGGATGCCCGTAAAGGCCGACACGGGCAGTGGCAGGGAGCGGGAAACAAGAGACCGGCTCAAAGGAGCCCGCGCAGAAAACCCGCCGCGTCCCCAGCGAGGCCCAAGCAGTCGTCCTGACCGCTCGGGCAAGAGGAGAGGAGAGCGCACGGATGGCCCCGCTTCCAAGCGGCGCGCTCTAGAGCACGCGGCCCCTCTGCGTTCGGCGAGCGACGCGTGCAGTCATGTTGTGAATGTTGTGTGTTGTTCAATAAAGCAAATTACTTCTTCACAAACAGAGCTTTTTTCTCCTCTTGCACTTCACACTGTGTTACCCGCCCTGTCTTCGAGCAGCGCAGAGTCACGGTCATTAACTATAAAGGCGCCTCGCGGGAAGCGCAAGGTGTCTATCCCCAGCCCTCACATAGCGGCGATGACCGCAGGTCTAGACCGGCCCACACTCAGTCGTTTCCTCACGGCGTGGGAAGCTATTCCGGGCATCTCGCCGTGGGTGCTGAATGTAATTCGACACGGGTACACACTTCAGTTCAAACGCAGACCACCCCGCTTCCGCGGCGTAATCCAGTCGTTAACTTTGCCCCAAAATGCTCATGTACTGAGGCAGGAAGTGTGCAGTTTACTCGACAAGGGAGCGATAGAGCCGGTTCCCCCGAGCGAGCGGGGAAGCGGATTCTACAGCCGCTACTTTGTAGTGCCGAAGAAGGGAGGGGGTCTCCGCCCCATACTGGACCTGAGACCCGTCAACAGAGCGCTTCACCAGCGCGCTTTCAGGATGACTACACTGAAACAGATCCTGGCGCAAATTCGCCCCGGGGATTGGTTCGCTTCAGTGGATCTAGAGGACGCTTATTTTCACGTCCAGATAGCGAAGCGCCACAGGCGATTCCTGAGGTTTGCGTTCGAGAATGCGGCGTACCAATACACGGTACTCCCGTTCGGGCTAGCCCTCGCCCCCCGCACCTTTTCGAAATGTGTAGACGCGGCACTTTCACCCCTCAGGTCGAGCGGGATGCGCGTCTTGAACTATCTGGACGACTGGCTGATTCTCGCGCACTCGAGGGAGACATTGGTCGGCCATGTGGAAGCCCTACTTCGCCATTTGAAAACGCTTGGTTTGAGGGTAAACGTCCAAAAAAGTGTGCTCACACCGAGCCAAACTACCACATTCCTGGGAGTATGCTTGGACTCAGTGAGTATGAAAGCGTGTCTCTCCCCCGAACGAGCGGAGGCTCTGACTTCTTCGCTAGGTCTCTTCAGACCTGGCAGGCTCGTCCCTCTGAAAGAGTTTCAGAGGCTATTGGGGCGGATGGCAGCCGCTTCGTCAGTGTGTCATCTGGGACTGCTACATATGAGACCGCTTCAGCACTGGCTGAAAGCGCGCGTCAACCGAGCGCGTGGCACTCCGGCCGCAAGCGCATTATGGTCAACCGTGTGTGCGCCCGTGCCCTGGCCCCGTGGAAGAACCCGGATCTCTACAGTTCAGGTGTCCCTATGGGTATAGTGACGCGACGCGTGGAGGTCCTGACGGACGCTTCGTCCACCGGGTGGGGAGCGGTCTGCCTGGGCAAGCCCGCCTCCGGTCGGTGGTCGGAGAGGCAGAGGGAGTGGCACATAAATCGGTTGGAACTGGAAGCGGTCTCTCAGGCCCTAAAAGTTTTCCGGTCTCGGCTGGAACAGCGGCATGTGTTGATTCGAACCGACAACACTTCTGTGGTCTCTTACATCAATCGCCAAGGCGGTTTGCATTCCAGGGACCTATTCAAGCAGGCGGAATCTCTCCTGCTGTGGGCGGATCGGTTCTTTCTCTCGGTGAGAGCGACACACATCCCGGTGTTCTAAATCGGGGGGCGGATATGCTCTCGAGGAACGGGATTCCTCAAGGGGAATGGAGGCTTCACCCCGGGACGGTTCAACTGATATGGGATCGTTTCGGCAGAGCGGAGGATCGACCTCTTCGCGACGAGCGAGAACGCGCATTGTCGGATGTTTTTCTCGCTGTCCCGTTCCCCCCGGGAGATGGACGCGCTAACTGCGCGATGGCCGAAAGCCCGTCTCTATGCCTTTCCTCCGGTGAAAATTTTGCCCATGGTGTTGTGCAAAATCAGGGAGGAAAAGGCGGCGGTGACTCTAGTGGCCCCGTACTGGCCGAATCAGCCCTGGTTCGCGGACTTGGTAGAGTT
>JAZAVI010001188.1:0-25857 GCA_036326025.1 Chrosomus eos | reverse complement strand
ATGGTTCCCTTCTACACAAATATCACCATAATAAGAACATCATTTATCAGAATGTCCAAATGGTCAGATTGTAAGAGGTATTTTTAAATGATTGATATGCCATACCTGATTGCAGTGGGCTTCACCATATCGAACCTTTGTGGCAACATGTTCACAATTATTAGAGAGAACATATTTTTTTACACTCATCGCTTCTCATTAGTTCTTCAATGGTTCTGATCATGTCAGCCGTGTTCTGTGGTTTGAGTTTTCCGTCTAAATAATTGTACACTTTAAAGGGACCTGGATCTGTAGTGAATCGGCAGCTGGGTGGTTTCCCTGTTGAAACGTGATGCATTGTTAAAAGCTTAATGAATTTATGGTGGGTATGACAGTCTTTAAAAGATTTTGTAATACATGTGAAAGATATGATGTCATACTTATCATCTCAAAAATATTCTGATCATCCATCTTTCCCTCCACAGTCTCACCACCAACAAATACGGTCCCCAAATCTATACTGTGAAGATAAAAAAAAGATTTAAAAAAAAAAAAATAATAATATATATATATATATATATATATATATATATAATATATTATATAATTAAATATATATATATATATATATATTAGTGCAGTTTACAGTTATGTTATGGATATAGATATAGATATACATAACATAACTGTCAACTGCACTTATAAACAATACAGTAAGTAAATAAGTGCAAAAATGTGTAGTATATAAAATGTGCAAATCTTTTATCCTCACTTCGGCTTTAACAACCGCAGAGAAGAACAGCTGGAGAAACACAGCGATCAAAACACACTTCATGATCAACATCTTCATCTTAGGCTCCTATATGAAAAAGAAACTCATTGAGACATATTTATTGTGCTCTACAAATGTTTGACACGATAAGCAAAGAGCTTCAAAAGAGATGCAAATACATCAAAGTGTTCTGATAGCTGATATTTTGGATATTTCCCCCCAAAATAAGATTGTGTTCCCAATCAGTGCTCCTGATCAAATTACCCATTTCTATGGGATGATTATAGTATCAAAATGATTAACACGTGCAAGCACACTTATCAATGAACTTGATACATGTTGCAGAAATGTTTTATCCATTCCTTTCAACTCGCATGTGCAAAATTCAAAATTGAATGAATGTGAAGCAATTTGTACAAATAAAGACATTTTTGTGAATACAAATGTTTTCCTTTGTATTAGTGTATCATAATTTGCACATGCAACACAGAAGATGTGCATGTGTGGATCAGGTGACGCGCGTGCATTCATTGACGTCTTTTCTTTGTCGATCTAATTTGATTCATTTGGATTTTGAGACTTTCTTTTCGCGGTTTTTAAGCATTTCACAACCCACACACAAACAACTACAAATGAATAGGCCTGGTGCTAATTATTAATGTGTGCACAACTACCCATCTATTTGACAAATTCACAAATGTGCGTCACTACATTTAAACTAATACAATACAACTTGTGTGTGCAAAATTCAAAATCACATGAATGTGCAGCATTTTGTACAAATAGAGACATATTTGTTAATACAAAACCTCGATTTTGTATTAATGTAGGCCAGAATTTGTGCATGCAACAAGTAAGATGTGCATTTGTGGATCAGGTGACACGCGTGCATTCATTGACTCGTTTCTGAGTCGATCCTATTTGATTCATTTGGATTTTGAGACTTTCATTTCGCGGGTTTCGCCTGGCACGATCCACACACAGCTGTCTGAGAAAACCTGCTACCACTAGATGGCAGTATTCTGCTAAAACAGACAACGGCAGCGTAATCAAGCGCTCTTCCGCATTTAAGACGCTTAATGAGAGTGATATTGAAGCACCAAATTTAGTACACAATAATATAGGCCTACCCTATTAATAAAGCATACTTTATAGAGGCAAACATTACATCAGATTATGAACAACACCCATAGAAAACCATTATAAAATGCTTCACGTGCAATCGCGCGTTGCATGTTCAGGAAGGTGTATTGGCTACTGAGTTTAAATATCACCGTCTTACTGCATTGACGTTAAGCTTTTTCTTTATAATATGCTCTATGGGAGGAAAACTATATAGCCTACAGAAAAGAGACTAGGCCTACATGAACGCAACGCACAGAACCGTGACGCGCGTAGGCTACCGTTTCGGTTCAATAGGAATACATGTACCGTTCCAGTACCCCTATACAACGCTGTCATTAAGTTGAAGTTATCATATCACATTATAAAGTACAGTCCTCGCTGCAGACCTGCTCACTTGCTGTGTTTGCTGTACAGTGTGCTCCTTAGCACTGGAGCTCCCTCTGCTGTCCATAAGGTGCATCTGCGCACCAGCCATTTCAACCCAGCCTCCAGTATTTGGGCCACACCTCCTTATTTGCATACACTCCTCAATCCTCAATCCTCAAATGCTCAATACTAAATGGCTAAATGATTAAATGCCCAATCCTAAATCCCTAAATGCCCAATCCTAAATCCTAAATGGCTAAATGACCAAATGCCCTATCCTAAATACCAAATGCCCAATCCTAAATACCAAATGCCTTATCCTAAATACCAAATTCGTTTTCGACTTAGACTTTTAGTTTCAAACTTAGACTTTTGGTTTTCGTTTAAGACTTTTAGTTTTAGACTTTTAGTTTTCAATCTGACCCAATAATCCCTCCATATATTCCTGGTAATGCTACAATGATCATGCATCAACTTTTTTTTTCTTTTTGTAATAAAACGCTATCTGTGCCAGCAAGAAAGAAAAGGTTTTGTCTGTGAATCAAACATATTTGTGAGTGAGAGTTTGTGCCGGTGGTCGGGGCAAGGCCAGTCCTGCTTCGCTCCAGGGCTGGTGTGTTACTGGCAACTGCTTTGTGAAGGGAACAAATTGCATGGCTAAAGTTTGCAGGTCAGTACACTGCATTTTTGCTTAGAGTCCAATAGGTGGCAGTAAAATATTGCAAAATAGCATGGAAATACGCACGGTCACACTAGAAATGCTTTAAATTCTTAACTTTCATAACTTATAGTATTTCTCTTTCTCATAGGTTGTGTAAACACTAGGGCTAGGCAATTCATTTACTGATTTTTTTTTAAACTCGTGTTCCGAACTTTACATTTTTGGGACGAACTGTACCTTTAAGATTCTTCTACAAAAGAGTAACACACTGTCAGTAGCTGCTGCTACTCAATAAATAAGGGTTTAGGTCGTGAATGATAAATCACTTTATATAGGAATAATAATGATTTAAATCTTGTTACAATGAGTCGCATGCAGTGTTGATTATGCGATTTAGTTCTCCATCTATCAGATCCAGTTGTCTGCTGTTATCTGGTCTTCCTGGCTGGGTATGCTGACAATTTGACATTAGTGGTTCAGGTTTGTTCACTGTCTCATCATCTCATTACTAGCAGCTCCATGACCTGAACTGAGTTTTTTTCTGATTAACGAGACTCCTAAAATGCTGGAGCCTGTAGCGCGATGATGTACTTGATAATCAAATATCTAGTTGAGTTTTTGTTCGACGCGCATGCGCGGAAAATATTTTTTTTTTAACACAAAAATCCTATTAATCTCGTATTTAATGTAATTTAAACTGTAATGCCGAGTTAAAGATAGAATAAATGTTTAGACACTATAGCTATAGAATATTTAAATGTTATTTAAGCAACGAGGGTGTTTTAAATAACATTACAATTATTATTTGTTTAATTAGTTGCCTGTTGCCTTTGCTTGCTCAGTTGGGGATATTCAAATTAATTAACCAATCCTTAATACCATTGATCAGCCCTACCTAACGTGGATGTTTTTTTTTTTCCACTAAGAAACAAACATTATGTTATTTTGATTGATACTGTGAAGCTGCTTTGATACAATCGTGAAAAGCGCTATATAAATATACTTGACTTGACTTAATTAGTTTAGGTCTTTTATAGTACAAATAGACTGAAAATATCTATAACTATTGTCTTTATTTTTTCCCATTCATAGTCTGCCTTATATAGTCTTTTGTGATATGTGTTTCATATTTCTGTAATCAATGTAGCATTTATTCGTTCATTAATTAATCTCTCTCTCTCTCTCTCTCTCTCTCTCTTCTCTCTCTCTCTCTCTCTCTCTCTCTCTCTCTCTCTCTCTCTCTCTCTCTCTCTCTCTCTCTCTCTCATGTTAGGTTATAGCACATCAAGTGAGAGAGAAAAATATCACAATCTTTAATCAAACTAACTTCCCCTCCCACTTGTAGGTCTCTCTGATGTGATGTTTACTGGCGTAAGGGCGGGGCAACTTGTCACTCACATGAGATCCACCAATAACAAACCTAAGGATTCAACGACCCACCCAATTACTGATTAACATAATCAGGGCTCGATCTTTTGTCACGCACTCCCGCCACACATTGTATTTCTCACGCGGAAAAACGATTTATTATATATTTAATATGCCGACAGAAAAGAAAAAAAAGAAATTGGCTACACAATAGCCAATCAGAAAACAGCACTATTGTATCTGCGTAAGATTTAACGCAACAACCAATGAAAAAAAAAATAATTGTTAGAATTGTTCACGTGATTCTGCTACAAAATCTTCAGAAAGTTTCGTTCACCCAGGAAACAACTGAAGCTCTGAGCATTACTTTGAACCCAGAGTAAGTAAAAGAAAAGATTATTGTAACTTCTGTGTCACTTATAGCTGCGGTTTGATTCTGTACAGTTGACATTGCTTCATTTTTTTTTGTTCAAGTTTCTTTGCTAATTTTATATTGCCTTGTTGATATCACATCCTATACATGCATGACCAAACATATTTCCTCCTGTTGATTTTGGAAAAATTGGAGGGAAACATATTAAATTCAAATCAATGGACTGCATTGTTTTGCACGCATTATCAAAAACATGCTAAAAATAAGATGATCTGATCATAAAATTTAACAAGCCTTGAAAATTATTGGCATTTATATGCTCTAAGCAGATGATTTCTCATCAAAGAGACTTATTATACATAAATATGTCGGACTTTTTTTCTGTCAGCTCATTGAAGTTGCAACTGAAATGTTAAGCAACAAGCATGAAATACCATCAGATAAAAAGATTTTATAGATAGATATACAGTCTCCCCTGTTCATGTATAGCACACATAAGAGAGGAAAGGGTTCACACACACACACACACACACACACACACACACACACACACACACACACACACACACACACACACACACACACACACACACACACACACACACACACACACACACACACACACACACACACACACACACACACACACACACACAGAACAGACGAGTGTTATGCAGTGCTGATATCATTTGTTTCCTTTCAGCAGCGAGTTTCTGTCTGTCATCAGAAGGAGGGTGACTGCAGCTCTCTGATGTGTGTGTGTGTGTGTGTGTGTGTGTGTGTGTGTGTGTGTGTGTGTGTGTGTGTGTGTGTGTGTGGAGAGAGAACTGAGACAAACAAACCTCACACACACTTTCACATTCTTCAATCACACTGTAATACGGTGTAATCTGAGGACATCAGCCCACATAATGTGGTGGGTAACTAAAGTTTGATGGACTTGATTCACACATGGCTGCATCTATCTATCTATCTATCTATCTATCTATCTATCTATCTATCTATCTATCTATCTATCTATCTATCTATCTATCTATCTATCTATCTATCTATCTATCTATCTATCTGTCTGTGTCTGTCTGTCTGTCTGTCTGTCTGTCTGTCTGTCTGTCTGTCTGTCTGTCTTTTTGTTATTAATTAAGCCACTAATTAAGTTTTATTTGTTCCTAAAATAAGTGCAGTTGTTTACCAACAGTGTCAGTGAAGAGCAAAGAAGTCGTCAATTTTATTCCAAAATTTTTTTTTTTTTTCCTCAACTGTCATTTCTATCAGAGAATAATTAGTCATTTGAGATGTGATGTAAAATATGTTTTTCATTGGGACTATTAAAAATGAAGGTTCTTTCATCAATGGTTCCACAAAGAACCTTTAACATCCATTCCACAAAAGGTTCTTTATAGTAGAAAAACAAAGTGTTCTTCAGATGATTCAAATGTTAACTTACTTTTTGATTAGGTGTTGTCAGCAGAAAAACTAAAACTAGCGAGAGTGTGTTTAATTTAGGGTAGGCCTAGTTTAATCTCTTTAATTTAAGTGGAAGTCCACAGAGTCAAAAGAAACGACTGTCTGTGAAAGGAACAAACATGATTTTGATCAGTGAGTGACATTAAAAAACAAAGCTGTAAAATAAATGGGACATCTTGAAAGCGATGTTATGACATAAATGGCCATGGCATTGCTGCCACACAGAAGTTTATGAGCTTGTGCAACATTTTCCCAGCGTGTTGAACTAGCGCATCACAGTAAGATAAACGTGTTCGCAGAGTGTGTGAGCTATTATCCCCCATCTTTCCAAATAACCCATAATTGCAGTGTGACACTATAATGTTTTGAAAATTGCTAATGTTGCGCTCTTTTATTACTAAGGTAGTAAAGAACTGATGAATTGAGTGTAATTTGCACATGTCAAAGGTTTTTGCTAATATACTATCAGGTTTCTTTTGACAAAGAGTTCTTTGGACAAATTAGACAAAATTAGACATTATTTCGTAAGAAAAGGACAGAGTAGAGTGTCTTAAAGTAGCTTCATAAAATATATTTTGATATATATTTTTAACATACAGTATGTTTTATGATGTATGTATTATATATATATAATATATATATATATATATATATATATATATATATATATATATATATATATATATATATATATATATATATATATATATATATATATATATATATTAATCAATGGTTAAAGAAAAAATGATTTAAGAATTTGACAGATTTTTGTCAGTTTTTTAGCATTTATTTTTTATTTGTCCGTTTCTGTGACGCGGCTCATTTTTATCCGTTATAACTGAAACTTTGACCTTTAACTCAATTTAAAGCAGCACAGAAATTTAAACAACATTTGTAAAGACTGTTTTGTCGATACTGACAGGAGGCAGACACACTTTGGGTATTCGCTCAGAATTACTGTCTGACACAACACAATAAAGCTTTCATTAAAGTCCAGAACAAGAGGTTTAGGACACAGGCCATGTGTCATGCAGGACATTGTCCTGATTCGATGACGAGGTTTAAATGTTCATACAAGCTACTTCCCTAGGCCATATGCTTTATTTCTGACTAATAGCCTATGACCAATTTAAAGCGATAGTTCACCCAAAAATGAAAATTCTGTCAGTAATTACTCTCCCTCATGTCGTTCCAAACCCGTAAGACCTTCGTTCATCTTCAGAACACAAATGAAGATATTTGTGATTAAATCTGAGAGCTGGTCACTCCTCCATAGGCTTCTAAGGGATTGAAACTTGACAGCCCCGAAAAGTTATTAAAGAAATCGTTAAAAGAGTCCAAGTGACTACAGTGACTCAATCTTAAGTTTATCGAGCTGCGAGAATATTTTTTGAGCGCAAAAAAACAAACAAAAATAGCGACTCTATTCAAGTATTCTCTTTGGGCCTTGAGATTTCACATAGTGTTATTGCGCAACACTTCTGGTTGAACGTCACACGCATCACACACACATGACCAGCGTCGGCCAATAGTGAGGCTACGTGTGACGTATAACACAGAAGCGCTGCGCAGTTACACTACGTCAACAGCTTAGGAGAAAGACACGGAAGAGAAGAGATGGTTGAATAAAGTCGTTATTTTTGTGTTTTTTTGCACGCAAAAAGTATTCTCGTCGCTTGATAAACTTAAGATCTAGCCACTGTAGTCACTTGGACTATTTAAACGATTTCTTTAATAACTTTTCGGGGCTGTCAAGTTTCAATCCCTTAGAAGCCTATGGAGGAGTGATCCAGCTCTCAGATTTCATCACAAATATCTTAATTTGTGTTCCGAAGATGAACGAAGGTCTTACGGGGTTGGTACAGCATGAGGGAGAGTAATTACTGACAGAATTTTCATTTTTGGGTGAACTATCGCTTTAAGCCCCGTTCACATAAAAAACAATAACTGTATTGATAACATAACGATAACTATATTAGCGTACAATATCGTTCTGTCGTTTACTCACCCTCATGTCATTCCAAACCCTTAAGACTTTCGTTGATCTTCAGAACACAAATGAAGATATTTTTGATGAAATCTGAGAGATTACTGTTCCTCCATTGACCGCTACGCAACTACCGCTTTTACGCTTCAAAAAGTTCATAAAGAGATTGTGAAACTAATCCATATCCCGAAGAGACTCGATCTGTGTCTGGACTTCAATGGACAGAAATCAAAACCCTGATCTTTCCTGTCCCTTTTCATTTTAATAAATGTAGTCAGATATGTATGGCACGTAAAGACTACAAAGATCAATTTTGAGCATGTGGACTGTCTTTCCATGCCGTCTTTTTGTGTTTATTCTGAGGGAAACTTATATTTTATATCATTTTAATTTTATATTCAAATATTTTGCAAGGATTTCTGTTCAGGTATCCTTAGATTCGCACTGACCTGTTTCATTCATCAAACCAGAAGTCATGACCATCCGCTGAGGTGAAATCCAGTTTTTTAATACCCCTAATCCCACTCCATTATTTAAATGGCTTCCACACACGCATTGTCACCAATCTACCATTGTAATGCTAATACGGTGTTATAGCTTTCGGAAAGATGCACACTTCTGGGAAGCAGAGTGAAATGGAGCTTCAAGCTAATGTCTCCCACTGTTCTTCGAGACGTCACCCGTGTCTCTGTGCTGTTTTTCTCCTCTGACAATGGGTTGGTACATTCACCCAGCCCTCCTGATCTTAAGCCTCATCCTGCCTTATAACAGACCTAATCATTTATATTTTGTGATGTGTCCCATTTCCTTTGATGGTAGCATCAGAGGAGATTGCTCTAAAAGCACTAAAAGTCAGCAGGCTTTAGCTTGTTATTGCAGGAGTGTGTGAGAGGATATCTGACAGTGTGTGCTGGTGTGACCTGACACGGTGGAGATTTTCTACTCGTCGTGATGTATCCTATAACAGAAGAAATGTACGTCCATGTATGTGCAGAAAATGCTAGTCAGCTCGACTAGATGGTCCCAACGAGCTCGGTGCTCGCCTAATCCGTCTAGTATTCGCCCAGATATTTGCGTAATAGACGGTATTGTCTATGAGTTCGAGCACGAGCGCTCTTGTAAAAATTGGTTGCAATCTGAAACATCACCGCTAGGGCTGGGCGATATGGCCTAAAAAAAAATCCCCGATTTTTTGACAAAAAATCCGATTTACGATTTAAATCGATTTTTCTCTCTCCCTACTTAAAATCAATCCTCAGATGACAAAGAAATTGTTCAAAACAAGTTTTTACTTTATTTTGTTTTGATATTCCCTTCTGGGATATTATCTGGATTAAAGTGCAATCAGAAACAACAAGCCAAAAAGACCAGAGGGTCCTGTCATTGTAAATAGCCTAGTGTAAATGTAACATAACATAAAATGGGTGGATTGGGGGGGATGTGTAAAGAAAAAAAAAACTTGCATCACAAGAAGTTTATTGTGATTGTCAAATTATTTGGTAACTAAACATCATTTTATCAAGTTTATTAACTATGTAAACACAATGTTTACATGCATAAAGACTGGTATGCTACTGTTTTTATTATTGCTTAACACAAATTTCACAATTTCAATTCATGTGATTTTGATTCTGATATTGATTCAATATCAATTCCTTTGGATAAATATTAGGTACAGTAGATATGTTAATGTGTTATGTTAATTGTTCTCCAAAAATAAATCACCTAATGCTGTAAACAGAGAGCCCTGTCAGCTGGTATTATTAAAGGTTAAAACTAACTCAAATTAAACATAATGCGTTTTTTATAATAACAAACAACGTTATAATATTTTAATGATATAGGTAAAATATAATAAATGTGTAATATAGTTATCATATTTAGCCAAATACTCCTCTCTATAGCAATTATTTTAAGTCCAACTAACATGCGTGCTATGGGTCATTAAAAGGCATCCTGAGGTAAATGTAACGTTACGTGACACATGTTGTTCTCCAGCTGTTTTATGGACATCTTTCCGCGGTTGAAAAACACTGATCGATTGATTTTATTAGCTACATAACAGATGATCGGTTCATGTGCCGCTTGAACTGAGAACTGTCAGCGATCTTTCACGTCACATTTACAAGCGCCAAAACGGTGTTTATTGTTTGAATTGCGTAATAAAATTAACAGAATCTGAGAGCCGAGAATCTGTTTCATATCAACAGTAACCTGCTCTGTCTTGTATGTCGGTGTCAGTGTCCTCTTTGCTTTGCGATGTTTCTCTGCGTGAGGAAATGGATGTGTGTGTGAGAGCGTGTAAAAAGTGACAATTGCGTGTCTCTCAGTGAACTCGTGAGAGTTGCCGGCCCTGCAGATTCAGTTTGTAAATGTTTTCGGCGGGTGTGCTTCTGCTGCCGCGGTCTTGTTCATTTGCCATGTTGTTTGTGTATCTCTATCATGGCAAGCGCTGAGCGCGGTCGGAACTACGGGAGCCCATATGGGCGCGTCGGCGGTTGTTAAAGAGAAAACCGATTTTCATTCAAAAAAATCGGCGTAAACTCGCGTAAACTACACATTCGAGTTAATCGATAAAATCAATTTATCGCCCAGCCCTAATCACCGCTAGAGGCCGCTAAAAGTTACATAGAGCACCTTTAAATACACATTTTGTATTAAAATGCGAGGGTTTTTATCTTCTCATTTTTTGGATGCAGCCACAGTATTTTACTCAAGGGGAACAGTAGAAGATCTGAGAGCAAAGAGTAAACTAAGCAGTAAAGTATTTTAAATAAATGTAATTAGTTACTGTACTTTTTTTTATAACTAGTTACTGTATATTTTTCTCTACTTTGGAGTTTAAATGTGTATCAAAGTTAGATAACACTTTATTTTAAGGTGACATAGTTACATTGTACTTACTCTAAGTACTGAGTAATATTAATGAATACTTATAGTTACGGTTAGGGTTTGGTTTAGAGTTAGTTACTTGTAATTATGCCTAATTTACTGTTATTAATATAGTCATAATGTGTAACATGTATCTAAGTCACCTTAAAATAAAGTGTTACCAACAATTCTTAGCAACTTTTACTCCCTAGTTGCTTAATTTTTTGAAAAAGTATATGTACTATATTCATTATGAGCAGAGGTGAACAGTAACTTGAGTAAAATACTTCAGTACTGTACACTATTTGAGTATCTATACAGATTGACGTCAACATCTAACGTCGGACAGATGCTGGATTTTGGAAAATAAAGTTAGTTTGACGTCTGAACACAACGAACACGACATCAGTATGATGTCAGAACATGACGTCAGATTGACGTCAACATCCAACGTCTGTCCGAAATGAAAGTCGGGTTGACGTCAGATTTTAATTTTCAACCAGTATACAACGTCTGTCTAACATTGGAGATTAACGTCAATCTGATGTTGGATTCTGACATCAACCTGATTTTAATTTTCACCAATGGGTTTGGTCTTCATTGTTTTGGAGCACACTAGCTTATAGATAACAGTAAGGCTAACATATTCATACTAATTTAAACAAACTTTAATAGGGCACTATTTGAGGGAACAGCCATTTGGGTGTCGGAAACCATTGTGGACGTTCCCTCAAAGAGTGCCCTATTTAAAGTTTGTTGGCATTAGTATGAATTTTAACTTGGAGTTAGACTTTTACTTGTAACGGAGCAATATTTGTAGTATCTTTCACTCAAGGAAGGAAGTTGTGTACTTTGTCCATCTCTGATTAAGAGTAAAATTTTACTTACAATACATAGAGGCCTATCTGGTTTGGATTTTGTAGGCCCTAAGACTTTTACTCCAGTGAAATTGGTAACTTGTAACTTATAATGGAGTAATTTTCCCTGTACAGTATAGATACTTTACTGATGGTTTTCAGGTAGGCTACTCTTTACACCTCCGAAACTGAGTGTTGTTCAGAAATATCCCTTGTTGCGTTCTGCACAAGTCTTTCTGATGCAGTTCTTCTGAGCAAACCTGAACATATCGTCTTGGAAAACAAACAATCTGGAGTGACTATCAGAAATCCTTTACTTAAACTGCCATATCTCACTACTAACCAAATTATACCGTTGATTATGTTAAATTTCATACAAGCATCTTTTCTTGACCCTGTATACAGTATAACCTAATCACACCAACCTAATCAACTTGGAGTCAGACCAGTTTGGTACAAATTAACGTCTGAATTATTTGTCTGTATGCCAAAGCGTAAGAGCAGCATAATAACCATCTAAAAGTGCATATTTGATTCTAAGCAAAAGTTATTGTATCAATTGTAGTTTTCCACTGAAAATAGTGCTGTGAAAGACTGGACGTGGCCACACTCTCTAGGGTGCAGCTGGAGTACTAAACAAAGACAAACAAAAACCACAAGATGTCTATTAGTGGGCATGGTCACTTCATGATATCAACATGCCGGTTACATACTTCCAGCAGTTTTTACAATATTGTAAAAAATAGTTCTTAAAAATAATATAAAATTGGTTATTTTAAGAACTGTTCATTGAAAGGTTCTTTGGGGAACTCTTAAAAAAAACTCTTTTGGAAACTTGATTTTTAAAAGTGTAAAGCCTGAATGTTCCTCATGACATTTTGACATAAAAGACTCTGATTTGAATCACATTACCTTGTCTTGCACTTCTATTTCATCCAGTCCCTATAGCTAAACACAACGTGACATCTAAGCAGAGCGTGTCTTTGGTTCCATCACAAACACACAAGCATTTATGCTCAGCAGAGGTGAGAAACTGACAGCTGTGGAACCACAATATAAGTGACAATAATGTTAAATGGCGCAAAAGGAGGAAATGCTCTGCCGGGTAATAGACTCTAAAATAAACTTATTTTTACTAAAATAAAAAGGTTTATGGTACCTACTAGGTTGGTTTCCCTAGAGACAAATCTGAACACATAAAAATAACAAATGTGTGACAAGAATAGAAAATTTGTTTGTTTTTGCTCATTTGCTAACCATGACTAAAAGACTAATTCTGGTTTGAAAATCTGAATATAGGCCTATACTGGATCTGAATCACTATACAGGGAGGGAGTCTTCTTCAGACAAGAAAAGAAAGTCCACCACAAATCTGACAAGAGTCAGTTCAATTGTGGCCATCAGGACATCATGCGTCATAATGAGCCAAATCATGGTTTTCTTTGATGTGATCTCATAATAGACACAAAGAGAGTGTAATTATGGCTGTGAAATGCTAACATAAGGCCTACTTATTTAGGACATAAAAAATAATAAATGGGAAAATTAGTCTGAATTTGATATGCTGCTCACACTAGGAGAGCTAATCACTCAGGCTAGTTCATTTAAAATTGTTGATTTAAAAATCTTTATAAATAAATAGTGATTTTAGTTTATTTTTAATAGGGCTTCTAATAAAGTCGTGATGCGATGATGCTATTGACCAATCAGAAACGAATATTCCAGTAAATTACAATATGATTAAAATAGATGTCTATGTTTTAGGAAGGACTTGAAGTTTTATCAAACGTTTAAATTAAAGATGAATGACAAATTAGCGTTTAGTCTGATAGGTTCATTTGACTTGCGTGAGAATGTCGCGTTCGGTGGTAATATTAAAGGTAACCATGGTAACACTAGTCCTATGATTTTGAATTATGTTCCGGGATCATTAGCTAGTCAAATTAGTGATTTGTGTTTTGTCCCTTAGCAGTAACACGGAACAGACATGCAACAGAAGACGGACTTGAAAAAGCAAGAGGCTAGTGACTGAGTTTAATTTATTCTAAACACAATAACTAACGTTAGGACTATTAGGTTTGTTTCTCTTGATGTCTTCGTTTGAATTCGAGGTGAACGTAAGAAGTAGCCTAACGTTAGCTGAAATCAAGAAGCCATCGTAATCTTATTTTTTATAACTATAACTTAAACGTAACGTTAAGTTAGGCCTTTTAATAGCCTGTGTCGAGCAGCGTTCAAAAAATGCAGTAAAGTTATATTTCAACAGCTTTCAAAGTTTATGAATACGTCGATTAATCATGACAAGTAAGTTAGGCTACTAATATTTACGCATCTCAAATATAACAAAATCTTCTAAGTCTTTTTTTAATCATTGACGTTTAGCTGCGTCTGTTGATCCAAATGGACAATAACGTTATGCGTTATGCGTTTCGCGAGACGTAAACAGATCAGATTACGCGGTTTTTTAACGTTGGAAATGCCTTTAAAACAATCGTGAACCCCCTGAAAGTCAGTTTATAATTCACACAATAGCCGAAACTATATACTGAATGACAATTGAGATGATATTAAAATGTCTGTTTCATAGGTCACCATTGAGACATCTTCGGCCATGAACAAAGTCGAGTCCTGCTGTAACGGCCGTTCTCGGGCAGTCTTCAGATTTCTCATTAGTATGCATGGAACCACGAGCCTAAATTTAAACCAGGAACAGCTTGCAAGGTAAACTTCATTTTCCTCTTTCATTGATGTGTGTACTGCTAATTATGTTCTAATGATATTGAGTAACATTTTAGTGTCCTTGTTACTTGTTACATGTAGCTACTTACCACATAACAGTAAAGTATGCATCATTACATGCAACTAAATTGTAATCGTACCCTATCCTTATAGTAAGTACATTAAGTTAAATAATATTATTACTCAGTACTTACATAGGCCTATATAATTACACTGTAACAAATTGGACCTTAAAACAAAGTGTAACCTATATTGTATGGGATCTAATGATTATATTCATTTAATCTAAAATGTAAGCAATTTATTCCAGTGTTCTTCTAAATTACAATAAGAAACCATAGGCCTACACAGTTGCATTAAAGGAATAGTTCACCCAAAAATGAAAATTCTGTCAGTAATTACTCTCCCTCATGTCGTTCCAACCCCGTAAGACCTTCGTTCATCTTCGGAACACAAATTAAGATATTTGTGATTAAATCTGAGAGCTGGATTACTCCTCCATAGGCTTCTAAAGGATTGAAACCTGACAGCCCCGAAAAGTTAATAAAGAAATCGTTAAAAGAGTCCAAGTGACTACAGTGGCTCAATCCTAAGTTTATCGAGCTACGAGAATACTTTTTGAGCGCAAAAAACAAATTAAAATAGCGACTCTATTCAAGTATTCTCTTTGGACCTGGAGATTTCACGTAGTGTTATTGCGCGACGCTTCTGGTTGAACGTCACACGCATCACACACACATGACCAGCGCCGGCCAATAGTGAGCCTACGTGTGACGTATAACACAGAAGCGCTGCGCTGTTACACTACATCAACAGCTTAGGAGAATGACATGGAAGAGAAGAGATGGTTGAATAAAGTCGTCATGTTTGTGTTTTTTTGCATGCAAAAAGTATTCTCGTCGCTTGATAAACTTAAGATCTAGCCACTGTAGTCACTTGGACTCTTTTAACGATTTCTTTACTTTTCGGGGCTGTCAAGTTTCAATCCCTTAGAAGCCTATGGAGGAGTGATCCAGCTCTCAGATTTAATCACAAATATCTTAATTTGTGTTCCGAAGACAGAATTTTCATTTTTGGGTGAACTATCCCTTTAACTGATTTCTTTAGAAGAACAGATGAACTGTACTCACTCTGTTCCATTTCATCAAGGGCCTCATCACCAACAGTCATCCATCCTATTGGTCTGGGACACCATCAGAAGAAATGCCATGCAGACACTCAAGAACGTGGCGCTCAAGACACTGAGAAGCAGGTGGAGGAGACCTTCATACAGGCTCAAACCAAACACACGGAAATAGGCAGTAAGGAATCCGAGAGTCCTTTCCAACAGAAGGAACAAAGCCTTTTGAGAAGAGCAACCAGACTTATATTCATCTTGTTAATTATTTTTGGAGTAATTGTTATTTTCGTGATTGCCAGCCAGTATGTTTACTTGGAAGCAGGACGTATCTCAAGGTCATGGGATCTTGACAAATGCAAGAATGGCTTTGTGAAACTGCGCTTTGTTGGAATGTACAATCCACCCGTATGAACAAATGAACCCATATTGACTTCAGCACTCAATAAAGCATTTCAAAATGGCCTCTTGTGGTTTGAATAATGGAGAATAGTAATCATGGAGAGTGATGTTATATTTTAGTGTATTTCTCTGACACCATAAATGTCACAGTTTCTGAATGTCCCATAAAGAGCACATTCAGGGCTTTTCAGATATACCAAATGTTTAGAGGACAACAACTTCTCCTATTTAAAATAACACATTCATTTAGTAATCAAATTTAGCCCTTATATGAAAAAAAAAAATGATAATATTTTGTAATTATCATTTAAATCTGACAACTTTTCAAATAGTTTATCATAAATCAACATCTCATGAAAATGTTATGGGGGTTTTAATCAAAATAGGACTTTCTGTTACAAAACAGGGCATTGATTTCATACATGTCCACTAGAGGTCATCAGGACCTATATCATGTTTATCAGGAAATGAAATATGAAAACCTATATGAAAATGTATATTATTTCTCCCATTATTACATTTATGTTTCATCACATGTTGCCCCTACAGTGTGTATAGATATGTAGCGGTGTGTTATCTGCGTTGTGTGTCGATTAAAAACCACTCTCGAAGGCAGTAATTCGTCCCATAAATCCTCTTTATTTGATCTGAAGCAACAGACAGACTATATGAGGACTCGTGCAGCATTAAGAGCAGCGTGCGGCAGCAATGCATGACACGCACACTTTGAAAGCTCATGCAGACTGGGAGTAAACTTTTACATAAACACATTTTAGGAACACACACAATAATTAATGTACCTGAAGCAACAGACAGACTATATGAGGACTCGTGCAGCATTAAGAGCAGCGTGCGGCAGCAATGCATGACACGCACTGTAAATGATAAAAGGATAAAATGAATGTAAACAAAACCACTTAAAGAAATAAAATTAACAAAACATACTTGTGTCCATTACAGAGGGATTTAAAGTCACAATTTCACAGCAAAAACAATCAGTTATAAGGAATACGGCCTTATTCAATCAGCACGTAAACTTGCGTGACCTACCACTTTGAAAGCTCATGCAGACTGGGAAGAAACAAAGTGCGTCACCCCCCAAAATCAGCATGGCGGACGGAAAGAATAAGGAAGACCCAAAAATGGTCATGATAAGTGGAATCACAAAATAAATACTTAAAGCACACCTGCTACATTCCCCCCTGCTGACTTCCACTTGTACATGACAAAACAAAAGAACACAAACATAACATGTCAAAATGCTACAAAGTCACCCAAAACAAAACAGGTACATATAACCACATAATAGAGGACAGTAAGATAAACAAAATCTGTTCCACAGTACCAAGAGAAAATACTGTAAATTAAGTGACACACTAAACTCCAGTCGTAAGACTATTCTTATCAGAATTAGAAAAGTAAGAGGGTTGCAAAACCTCCTAACACTCAAAGGAATAACATGCCTGTTACATATTACATACATCTAGTGGTCATTTTTGCACAGCATTTCATTAAATCGTATCTACTTTTAGACTCTTAGTCCCTACACCTCGTAAAGGTACTACAAACACAGATATGCACATTTTAACCACAGTATTTAATCATCCTCATATATGATACCTCTACAAACAGGAGGAAAGAAAAAAAACTACAACCCAGACATAACCTTCTGGTGCATATTCTGGATCAGTCTAATGACTGGTTTAACCACCCTCCCACATCTGGTTTTGACAGTTAATGACCCACCCTGAGTTGAAGGCGCTCTGGAACAATGCAGTAAATGGTCAGTGGCTACAGTATCAGCATATACATCCGCATCAGTCTGATTAATGCTCCTATCAACATCAGGTTCGCATGTCAAAGATCGGCATTCCATCTGACCATTGAGGCTCGTAGAATGAGGTGCAGACAGGACAGCAGACCGTTCATCTGCAATAAACTGGACAGAATGGCCCTCAGAAAGATCAACTTCAGAAACTGGGAGTTCCGACACCCACGCCACAGTTCTCTCATCTGATTCATTGACGGGCAATCTCAACTCTGCATTTTCGCTCACAGACAGACTTGACTCGCTCAAGGCAACACTCCAGGAAGAATCATTTTCTGAAATATCGTTCTGAAGAGGTAGGAAGTTGACTGGCATGATGAGATTTCTATGAACAACTTTCTCAGTTCCAGTCACACAGTTTCTGATACGGAATGTGTGGACCTCATTGTTCATTCCTGTCACTATGTAGATGTGACTCTCCCATCTATCAGCAGTTTTCCTCTTGCCACGCTCGCCCTTATTGGCCAGCAGCACTCTATCGCCGATGTTCACTGGAGCACCTTTCTGCTTTTTGTTGTAGAGAATTGCTTGCCTCTGCTGTTGTCTTGAAGCTGAACATTGGGCCACTTTCATCGCCTGTGCAAGATCGTCTCGGAAAGACTGCACATACTGGTTATAGTCGACCACCTGGTCATCAAGCAGCACAGAATCAAACATCATGTCGACGGGCAACCTGGGAGTTCTACCAAACATCAACTGGAATGGAGGGAAACTGGTAGTCTCATGTATTGTTGCATTATAGCAAAAAGTGAGAGACTTCAACATTTGGGGCCATCTGTGCTTTGCTTTGGGTGGTAAGGCACGAATCATGTTACCCAATGTTCGGTTGAATCTCTCAACAGTCCCGTTTCCCATTGGGTGGTAGGGAGTCGTATGAGATTTCTGAACACCAGCAAGCTGAAGCATTTCAGAAATCAGGCTGCTTTCGAAATTTGCCCCCTGATCAGAATGTATCCGCTCAGGAAAGCCGTAAACACAGAAAAAGTTGTCCCATAACTGCTTCGCAACTACCTTCGCGGATTGATTAGGACAAAGATAAGCCTGTGCCAGCTTAGTAAAATGGTCAGTCAAAACTAATACATCCAGAGACTTATTGGACGAGTCTTCAGCTGACCAAAAATCCACACAAACCAGCTCAAGAGGTCTCGATGTTTTGACACTTTCAAGCGGAGCTCTGGCCTCAGGCTCTGGCGACTTGCTGACAACACATCTTCTGCAGCATCTCACATACTCTTTTACATCCCTTTCCAACCCTTGCCAGTAGAACCGACGTCTGGTCAAGTAGAGAGTTCTGTGTTGCCCCTGGTGTCCAGCTTCATCATGTACTCCCTTGAGGACCACATCACGGAGAGCAGCAGGTACAATAAACTGAAAAGTCTTCTTCCTTGTGATGACATCTTTGGAGACTCGATATAATAAACCTGTTCTTATTGACAGCTTGTTCCAGTTTCTCAAAAAACGAAGAACACTAGGTGATTCCTTGTTTCTCTCTCTCCTAGACGGCCTACGTTTGCGCTCCACAAAGAAAAGCACTCTGTTCAGGTCAGGATCAGCATGTTGTAAATCTGTCAGCTCCTGTTTCGACAGTACCGGATCGTCAGACAACCGAGATGGAATGATTGCCTCAAGTAGCTGTGGAAGTAGGTAAGCATATGGCTGAACATGATTTTCCTGTCGTCTACTGCAGTGCAGAATGGCAGAAATTTCCTCCTGAGAAATACCAGACTGCCTTGATAAAGCAGCATTATTCAACTCAATATCTGAACAGGGCTTGTCTTGTGCTTGCTTCTCAAAAGGATGACACGACCAGCGGAACACATCTTGGACATTCTCTGTATTCACAGCCTGAGATTCCTCCAAGAGAGCACTATAGGGCACTCTGGTAAGTCGGTGGAACACACTGGGTCGCACAAACGGTTCACGGCTGAGGGCGTCTGCAACTACATTCTTAGGCCCAGGAATGTATTTGATGTTGAAATTATATGGTGCGAGCTTTGCGACCCATCTTTGCTCGCAAGCATCCAACTTGGGTTTTGTAAGAATGTAGGTCAGTGGGTTGTTGTCTGTCCATACGGAGAACTGCTGACCCTTGAGCCAGTGACTAAATTTGTCACAGACTGCCCATTTGAGAGCAAAAAACTCTAGCCTGTGAGCTGGATATTTTGATTGGGCATAATTAAGTGACTTGCTAGCAAAGGCTATGGGGCGAGCAACCTCTCCACCCGCCACCACCTGAGAAAGGACTGCACCAAGCCCATTACTAGACGCATCGACAGACAGCAAGAAAGGTTTACTAAAATCTGGGTGTGCCAAAGTGACTCTTTCGAGTAAAGCCTGTTTCAGCGAACTAAAGGCATCTCGACATTCCTGGGTCCAGTCAGAAGAGGTAAGTTTTCTGCCTGCCGTCACACGTTTCTGTCCTTTGGTGTGCCTCGGTTTCCTCATGCCTGATGTTAATGTAAAGAGGGGTCTACCAATACGAGAACAGCCTTCGATATATTGCTGGTAGAAAACTACCATCCCCAGGAATGACCTTACTTTTGTTTGTGATGGAATGTCAGTGCCATCTTCCATAAGATCCTGTTCTGTTATGTCAACAATAGCTTTGACCTTTTCGGGATCTGTAGTCACACCTTCACTACTCACAATGTGGCCAAGAAACTTAACTGAAGGCTTCATGAAATGACACTTCTTCTGAGACAGCTTCAGATTGTGAGTTTTAAGTCTGTGGAATACCATCTCTAGTCGTTCCAAAGCAAGCTGTTCATCAGGAGCAAAAACGAGGATGTCATCAAGATAGCACAACATGCTCATGAAGTTCTGATCGCCAAATATGTTCATCATCATCCTCATGAATGTCGCAGGACTATTGCATAGGCCCTGCGGAAGCCTATTATATTCATAAAGACCAAAAGGAGTAGTAAATGCAGTGAATTTTCTGTCACTCTCGTGCACTTCCACGTTATAATAACCTGATGTTAAGTCCATTGTGGAAAAGAATGCATTGCCACCTAGAGCCGCCAGTGCATCAGCTTGATGCGGAAGAGGATGTGCATCTTTGACGGTGCGCGCATTCAGCCAGCGAAAGTCTGTGCACAATCTCAGATCACCATTCCTTTTCCAGACTAACACCAAAGGCGATGCATAATCACTCATTGACTTTCTGATTATGTCCCGCTCCTCCATGTCGTCCAAGGCTTCTCGCAGCTTCTCATAGTGCGACGGTGACAACCTTCTGTAAGGAAGCCTGAAAGGTTTAGTATCACTTAGACAGATTCTGTGAACAAAGCCTTTGGCCCTACCACAATCCAGTCCATGACGCGAAAATATCGACTCATACTTAATCAATAGTTTAGCCAACCTTGCTCTCCAGTAGGGTGACAAAGAATTAGAGCTTATATCAACATCATGCAGTCCCAGGCTAGACAGGGTTGAGCCAGCCAGACCATGTGGCTTGTTGTGTTGACTCTCGGTCTCACACTGCTTAGTACTGCATTTTGTCTGGCTCTCAGTCTCCAATTCATTACACTGCAAATCTTTCGTCTGTTGATAAGACATGTCAAGACAGTCGACATCAAAGTCTTCAAGAGCCATGCAGGTGTACACATCAGCCAGCTTACAGTTGCGTTTTAGACAGACAGGTTTGGTCGATGGGTTGATAACTTTAACTGGTGTACTACCATCTCCCCACAAGGACACCACTATCCTGCCCACCAACACATTTCTTGGTGCAGTGCGCGCTGTGCTGGGCTCCACAATAATTGTACTACCTGCAGATAGGATTTTATCACTAACTAACTTCCCCCACACTATATGTTCTTTCATGGGCTCCAGAGTGACAGCATGTTTCAGCTTTACAGTTCCTACTTTATTAGGTGACTCCGTCCCTTTCCATGTCTCAACATTGCACAAAAGTTGAATCAAAGCTCTTGTATCAGAATCTTTGCCCTGTGAGTCAGATACTCTACCCCAGAAATCATTTGATATTTTGATGTCATGAATGAGATGTTTTATGACATTACTTCCTAAAATTAGGTCAGCATTTTGCCCATCAACAATTAAAGCAGGTACAGAGAAGGAGCAGTCGAAAACTTTCATCTGTACGTCACACACTCCCTGTGGGCTCGTTTTCTGACCACCACAGCCAATCAGTGTGAGCAGTGTTGGAGATATGTCATCTGAGGTAAGTACTTTTGCTTCAATGAGTTTGGACAGAGCTTGTGTACTTATAGTACAGGCCATAGACCCACTGTCAAGCATGGCTCGAAGCAAAACAACTTCCTGTACCAAAACATCAGTAAAGAACAGATCATCATTTGCGTTAAGTCTCTGCACATTTTGAAAAATCACTTTTGTCTTGTCGTCAACAGTACTGCAAAACTCAGAATAGACAGATGCCAAATCGATATCCTCATTACCAGGGGACATTATGCATGGCCCATCACTAGTCCCCTCCTCATGTGGGCCATCTAGTTTCCCAACTGACCAGAGTCGGGGCCGCTCAGTTGAACTTGTGGTTTGGGGCCGGTCCCGGCAGAACAAGCTGATGCTGTGTGGCCAGGGGCATGACAGTTAAAGCACAAGCGGTTCATCCGACAGTGTGAAATAGTATCATGACGTGCATCGCCACATACTTCGCATGCAACATTTTGTTTGTTCACACCACTCCGTACTTTATGTTGAGGTCTGTTCACTCTTGTTGGCTGCTGGCAAGAACCCTGGTCCAAAACTCGTTCCAGGAGACTGATCATGCGAGTCAAAGACTGATCCTGAGTACAGTGCTCAGTATCCTGAGGTGACGCTACTGCTGTATTTTTCTCCATGCCACGACCATGAGCACACAAAAAGTCCGTTGACTGGGCATGACACGCAATGCCACTCACATGTACATTAGACTTGCGTTGTTGGAGCTTTTTCTCCCTCTCATACTCATCCAGTCTAATCTGCACATCAGCTGCAGTCCATTCCTCCAGTGGCTTACACTTAAATATTAGAGTCAACTCTGGATCAGGGCAGTTCCGAATAAACATGACAGTGACCTCACGCAACGGGTCATCAAGAGTTTTTCCTTGTCTCCTCAGTCCTTCCCCAGCAATGTCAATCGCATTATGCAGCCTAATCCAGTAATCAAATGGTTTTTCATTTTTCAAAGGCAAAGTGGCGTAAAAATCTGCCAAAGGCATGCATGAATACACAAAGTCGCTGCAGTGTTGTTTGAGCAGGTCAAAAATTGGCTTTGGACCATCACTGAGGTCAATCAGTGGGTTACTTCTCAGTCCAACCTTCACTACATCACGCGCTTTGCCCTTTAACTTTGTCAGTACTTCGTCGGCTTGGTCTTTCAAGGGCACTTCACGTTTTCTCAAGCACACTTTTACTGTCTCCACCCACTCGTCAACACAAATTTTCTCTTCCCCATCACCTCTGAAGAACGGGGGCTCGTTAACATCTTGCTTAACAACTAAGCTGACTTTTGACAAATCACTCATAGTAATAGTTGAATCACTTTGCCTGTTTTGGCTAAAACCCCCAGATTCAAGACAGGTAATGATGTTCTGACCAATGCTGCTGCCTATCTGTTTCACTATGTCAGTTATCAGATTCACTGGTACAGCGTTTAAATCAGAGAGTTGCACAGAATCATCAGAAACAGCACAAGACGGAGACACAGTGGATGTCGGCACGTTAACATGTCTTGTGTGTATAGGGGTAGAAGAAAGTGGACTAATTTTATCAGCCCCGCCTCTCTGATGTGCTTGGATGAACCTCAGTACACCCCTCCCTCTTCCCATGTTCATCTTACAATTAAAACTCTCCATATCAGTATCTGACATTCAAATTAAAATACCACTTCTGATTTTCTAACTTTTTTTTTCTTTTTTTTCCAGTAAATATGTAAAAAAAAAAATATATATATATTATTACTAACTTCAATTATCAAAATATTTCAGTCCCTTTTAAACTTTGGAAATTTCCTGGAATCAGAGATCTTTCAGTTCACATCACATAAATGGGGAACCTCTCATCCACTCAGTCACGTTGCAGCGGCGCGCACATTCGCCCATCACCCCGGCAACTCCTCCACTCGCGTGCAAACGGCCTGGTCCCACGAAGAGTGAAGCAACGATCACGGCACCAGTTGTAGCGGTGTGTTATCTGCGTTGTGTGTCGATTAAAAACCACTCTCGAAGGCAGTAATTCGTCCCATAAATCCTCTTTATTTGATCTGAAGCAACAGACAGACTATATGAGGACTCGTGCAGCATTAAGAGCAGCGTGCGGCAGCAATGCATGACACGCACACTTTGAAAGCTCATGCAGACTGGGAGTAAACTTTTACATAAACACATTTTAGGAACACACACAATAATTAATGTACCTGAAGCAACAGACAGACTATATGAGGACTCGTGCAGCATTAAGAGCAGCGTGCGGCAGCAATGCATGACACGCACTGTAAATGATAAAAGGATAAAATGAATGTAAACAAAACCACTTAAAGAAATAAAATTAACAAAACATACTTGTGTCCATTACAGAGGGATTTAAAGTCACAATTTCACAGCAAAAACAATCAGTTATAAGGAATACGGCCTTATTCAATCAGCACGTAAACTTGCGTGACCTACCACTTTGAAAGCTCATGCAGACTGGGAAGAAACAAAGTGCGTCACCCCCCAAAATCAGCATGGCGGACGGAAAGAATAAGGAAGACCCAAAAATGGTCATGATAAGTGGAATCACAAAATAAATACTTAAAGCACACCTGCTACAGATACAAATGGGACTACACATCTGGCCCACAAAAAAATAGTCGCTTACATTTTTAAGTATAATCAACTTAAAGTCATTTCAACTTAAATTACATTAAACTGACTGAGTTGAATTTTGTATGACTTAAAATAAGTTAAGCAATTTTCCACTTTTTTGTGATGAGATAAAGCAATGTAAAAAACATGTTGTCATCATAACTTATTGATCATGTAATTTGTGTGTGTAGCAATTCAATTCATTCTCATTTAAAAAAATGTATGGAACAAATGCATGAACACTTGCATTTCTAAAACCTTAACGCTTTAGATTAAAAAAAAAGATTTCTCCATTTGATCATCTCGAGATCGCTAGACCTATAGGCTATGTACTAATTTATTGGTCAACAACAAAAACATTATCTGTGAAGCAAAATAATATTTCTGTTATTGTAAAATGTGTGAAGCTATGCTGAGCTGGCAATGTCAAACTAGATAAATGTCTAAAAATATATACTAGTGGTGGAGTGGCATCTAAAACCGTGACTTATAGGCCACAACAATCAAAAAGACGTTAATCAAATGATCTCATGGACTCGATTGGTAACTTGCTTTGTCGTCAGTGATGAAGAGACTGTCTTTCACCTTTTGACGTAAATACGTCAGAGGTGAGACATTCCCTTTCAATAAAAGCCTCCAATTCCAGGAGGATCAGAGCAGCACGAGCAAGGAGGATTTATTTTACTAGTGTTTTTACTCTCCAAAGACCCAACTGATACTCAGGGTAAGTTCTCGATCTCCCTAATCCTCCCTGTTTTCGTTTGCAGGTTTGCTTATGCACGTTGTGTGTGTTTTATAACGCATGAATAATGCTGTTTCAGATGAACAGGTGTGTCGCTGGAGTTTGTGCCTCTCTTATTGTATGTGCTTTTCTTTCGGAAACACTCGGAATGGTGATTGCGGTAAGATTCAAAATTATTTTATTATTTAATGCTGTATGTTTTAATGCAAATTCGCGGAAAAAATCCTCTGGGAAAACTGTTATAGGGCAGACCGGGGCAAGTTGTCACATTTTTTCCCCCTAACTCGAGTGAATTATTCTCAGGGTGGCTTTTTCTTGAAGTCAATTCTGTTTAAAACACAAGTCTTCGCTATTAAAAAAAGAAACATTTCCACTGTTGCTGCGTGAGAAAAAA
>JAZAVI010001187.1:2500-26062 GCA_036326025.1 Chrosomus eos | reverse complement strand
TCTGCCAACCAGTCACCCTAAATTTTTTCCCCTTTTGAGGAAACGCAAGAAAAAATGTGGCATTACCATTTTCCGGCAAAGGGCCCAAAACCCTTTTTGGGTTTTTGGGCTCCCCACTTTTTGCTGCACATTTTAAAAGGGGTTACCCCTCGCACAAAACTTCCTCTTATGGACTCCGTTTTTCCCCGTCTTTTTGGGCCGCCGGCGCCTGTTCCTCTGGGTTAACGGGACACAGGGCAGTCACCATCTGCGGCTGGATTCGAACCCGTGTTCTGCGTGCGATCAACTGCGCCTGCGTCTTCATTTATCTATGACGTCATTATATTGATTTATATTTTTTTGTGTGTATTATTATTTTTAAATATAGCATATTACATGTTGTTGATGATTTAATAAAATGAATACAAATGGAGGGATATGATCTGATTGACATGATTTATCAGATTTAAGACACTTCATGTTTTATTAAATGTTTTTTTGTGTATATTATTTAAAAAATATTGCATATTACATGTTGTTTATGATTTAATAAAATGAATAAAAATGTTTCTTCAAATGTTTTTTTTTAGGGATATTATTTGATTGATATGATTTATCAGATTATTTTAAGACACTTCAAATGTTTTATTTAAATGATTACACACAAATATTTAAATTACGCTTCAAATTTTTTATTAAAATGAATACACACAAATATTTAAATGACACTTCAAATGTAAAAGAATATATATTAAAATGAATACACACAAATATTTAAATGACACTTCAAATGTAAAAAAATATATATTAAAATGAATACACACAAATATTGAAATGAGTACACAGACACAAACACCCAAACACATACATACTGTATATACATTATATATATATATATATATATATATATATATATATATATATAGGACAATATGAAAGACTGGGTGGAACCATGTACAGTAATATATACAAAATATATACAGGAAAAAAGCACATTGTTTATTGAGGAGGTGGAGTTTGGGTTGTATTTAGCTGGCGCTGTTCTGCCAACCAGTCATCTAAAGATTTTCCATTTGAGGCACGCAAGCAAAATGTGGCATTACCATATCGGCTATGGCCAAACTCTTTGGTTTTGGGCTGCCCACATTTGCTGCACATGTTAAAGGTTACCCCTCGCACATACTTCCTCTTATGGACTCCGCTTTCCGTCTCTTGGGCCCGCCGGCGCCTGTTCCTCTGGGTGTAACGGGACACAGGAGCAGCAGACACAGGAGCAGGTGGAGCTGGGCCTGCACCGGATGTTGAAGCACCAGAAGGGGGAATCACCATTGACACGGTCATGTCTGGGTTAAGGACTAGTGACAATGACCCAGGTGCTGAAATGGGCTGCACAACTCCTGATGCTGTGGGGGCAGGTGCAATGGGGCACACCATGGTGGTGGCAGCAGCGGGCCGTCGACCTGGTCGCAGAAGAGGAGCCTGTCCTTCTCGATTTGGCGGAAGGATAAATGTATGTTTTGGGCCTGAGGTCGATGCCGCTTCATCCAATTTTTCCCTCGGTGGAGGAAGCTGCGAATCAGCCACAGCAATTGGGTCAGGTGAAGTCAGTCCCTGAGCGAGGACACTCATTTCCTGTTTTTTCTGCTGCCGTTGAAACCTGAAAATAAATTACATGTATTATATATATGTTTATAAAAGTATTCAGATAATTTGAAGAAAATAATGTGCCTAGCTTACCACTGAATGAGTGTCTTCTGGTTTAGCTCAAACAGCTGGATCATTGTTTCATCCATCAGCCTGCGATTGTTGAGCACCAGCTCTCGGATGTGGTGGTAATCCGAGAGGATTTTAGACCACCTGGGGGTGCAAAC
Source organism: Chrosomus eos (assembly GCA_036326025.1). Classification (NCBI taxonomy): domain Eukaryota; kingdom Metazoa; phylum Chordata; class Actinopteri; order Cypriniformes; family Leuciscidae; genus Chrosomus; species Chrosomus eos. The sequence goes on along the minus strand of JAZAVI010001187.1, from coordinate 24,212 downwards.
CCCAGCCTTCTTGGTCGGCGACTTGTGTAAAGCACACAGCTTTGTACAAATGGCCTCAACCAAGCGGCTGGTGCTGGGCCACTGCGCTGGTCCCCCGGGATGTCCAATCAGACACCGTTTTACACTCTCCACACCCGGTGTGACTCCGGACCGCTTCGGTGCCTTAAAGCGTCCATGTGTCAGCTGAGGCTGATGTCGAGGCTGATAGTTGACCCGCTGTTTGTCAACGTCATGGAGAGCTGTCCACAGCTGGATGGCCTCTGTCACCTGCAGGTCAGTGAGGTAAGGAGCCTCACGAAGACCAACCAGGTAACCAGCCATATCCTGGACCTTGTCCCACCCAGCGATGCCATCGGGCCCAATGACTGCTCCCTAGTAAATTCAGATTCATGTTAATATATGTGGAATAAAATGAGATTGAAATTAAATAAAGCCCTGAAAGTGTTTTACCTGAGCCTCGTCGGAGAGACTGCTTCCAGTGTCAGATGGCTGTGACAACACTGAAGGGCCAGGGGCAAGTTGCTGTCCTTCTCTAGTTGATATGGATGGCTCAGCCAGTGACACGTCAGCCATTGATACGTCAGCCAGTGATGCTGGGGACTGAGGCTGAGGCAAAGATGAGGGGCTGTTTGCGAGATCATGGCAGGGGTCATTCTCGTACAGCACTGGAACTGTGATGTCCTCCGTGATCTCTTCCTCAAACCCCTCATCTTGCAGGTCTTGGTCATCAATTTCCTCCACCAGCCTGTCTTCATCCTCTGGGTTCTGGAGCACTGGAGTCATTGTTTTGCCAGTCTGGCTGTAAAGGTACTCTATTCCTAGCAATTCACCTACAAGAATAAAAGGGAAAAATATTTTCTTAATATTTTGTCTAGTACATTTAAGGCTAAATAGATGCTTAGTAGAGTATTACAAAATAACAAAATAATGAATGTCTTGCCTGTATATGCTCCAGGAGGGCGATAGCGCTCATCCCAGGGCTTCCCAAAGACTCTCTGGCTAAGCTGGTCAACAGCCTCTCTCATGGCACTGCCATATGACCGGATGGAGGACGCTCCTTTTATGGCATCTTCCATCCGGTCATCATTCCAACGCATCAAGCCCTCAAGGAGATAGGCCTGAAAATGCGCATCACTGGCACTGGTTCCTAAAAGTTAAATAAATAAAAAAGGGTTTTATATGTCACATATGTACAATATATTTACTTCACATGAGGTGCTATGAAGTAACTGGTTACATGTAATAGAGTTATGTAATTACATTAAAAAAAATATTGTCGTTATAACCAGTTATTAGTGACTTGTGAGGCAAAACAGCTTTGTCAATGCTTTTATGACATCAGAAAAGAACTGTAATATTACAGTAAAGTGTGACATTTATTAATGTGACATTACTTTAACGTAATGGAAGCAGTTACAGTGCTTATATTTTTTTACAGAAAAATTACTAATCCATATTTATGTAATACCTGGAATAAAACGGTTCAGGTGGAGGTGGAATGACTCCAAGGAGGTAGAGCCTCGAGCACACCTGTAGCAGCACAGCTCCACACCGCCTTTCTTCAGTGTCCCCTTCTTTATGTAGAGCGGAAAGTGCTCTGGGTCTTGGATACACTGTACATGCTTCCGCTGTTCTTTCCATATCTGCTGGATCCGTTCATGGTTCAGAAGTGGAACTCCCAGAGTATCCTTCCCGTCCGCACTGTCAAACTGATCAATCAGTGACCCAATCAATATGGTGGTCTCCTCCTCTCCTCTGGTCCTCCTCCGGCAGTGCAGTGCCAACTCCCTCCGGTTAATGCGAGCACAGACCGCCTTTTCTGAGATGTAGCCAGTCTTCTGTGCCGCCAGCTCACCCTCCTTTGCACGGCGAAGAGCAGCCACATCCTCTGGATCCCACTGGAATATGGACATGGATAGACGTGCCATGAAGATCCCGTAGAGCGGATGAGCCTCTGTCGTGACACCTGCAGCAAATCGCCGCATGAAATGCCAGATGTCCAGGCGCACTTCAAGCTCATCCCACTCCGAAAACATGGCCTTCACCTGAGACTGGCCGTGCTGACTGCAGCAATCTCTGTCCACGTACATCACCTTTGGGGATGCCTCTCCTGCCTCTCGGTAGCGTTTCATCAGGCCAGCTGCCATGGGGTCCAATGCATGTCCCTCGGCGGCTGTTAGGACAGAGACAAGGACTTGGCCATGTTCGTTACCAACATTTGTGCACCAGGCAGCTGTTCCTGAAGCAGCACCGGCAAGTTTTTTTGTGACCTATTGAAGAAAAAAAATAATAATAATTTAAACAAAATAAAAACTCATAACTGTTCATTATGTACACACACATACCCATATCTGGACAATTTCTGGATATAAACAGGGCTGTGATACCTTTTTTGTGGAGTCCATCTTGAGAACACAGCCAAATACAGATGTTATTTTGGCCTTGACCTCGTCCAGTCGCCCCAGAACATCCCTGGCGTACACAGCTAACAGCCACTTAGGTTTAGGTAGGGCAGGTAAAAGGGGAGGCTCAGCAAACACAGGAGGCTGCACAAGGGAGGACCTTGTGAATGGTTCACAGGCAGTCAGGTACTGCAGGACACGCTGTGTCCATGTCTCACTGTGTTGTTCCATCAGCTTCTTGTAGAGCTGAGTCACACTGTTGCCCAGTGTCCTCTCCCTCATCATCCTCACCACCCGGTTGTCACATGAGTATCTAATGAAACAACAGTATAATCATGCAAATGCTTTGGTTGGAAAAAATAACGCAAATAAAAGCGCCTAATAATGAATGATTGTCATTATGAATTACCTGTATGTCAGCAAAGCTGGAAACTGACTGCGGTGGCCCATATCCAGCTGTCCCAAGATGTCCTCGTTCCAGGCTGGATACTTCTTTTTGCAGCGTTTGCACTCCAGATACTCAGTGGCAAGGTCATACCACCCATCAATGTCCAAGACCTTGCGCACGGTACGGTAAAGTCCTGCTGCTGTAAGTCTGTGCTTACCACAGTCTGGGCGAACGCAGACAAGAGGAAACAACCACATCAGAGAGAGTATATGGGGCGACATCCATCAAACTGACAGGTTTATTGCCCCATGATTAGCCACGCCCTCTTTTCCCACGCTTAGCCCCGCCCCTTTTTCCCACGCTTAGCTCCGCCCCCTTTTCCCACGCTTAGTCCCGCCCCCTCCCTCCCACCCACTTCCAGAGAGGTCATGTGACCGTGGGAATTCCCACGGTATGGACCCCTCCCATCCGAACCGGTTCCGGAACCCCTCCCATTCGAACCGGTTCCGGTCTGGGCACGTGTTGTACACCTGTTACGAGCACCTGTCTTGATCAATGTAAAAAATGTTCAAAATAATGGAAAAACATTCAAAACAATACATTTTCAATCCTTTTAAGAAGGATAGCAGAAAACAGAGATAGGTTTAGTGTTTTTTATATTAACATGTAGTGATTTAAAACCATTAAATCCATTTATATCATTAAAAACATAGTAATGCTCCATTTTACATAAAACATCTGTTTTAAAAAAGTGTTTTCAATCACAATAATAACTAAAACAGCGTGTATTAAAATTATATCAAGTAAATAGCTATGTTTTCTTAAAACATCTAACATCGCTTGTATTAAAATTACATCGCTTGTATTAAAATTACATCAAACAAATAGATCTAATATGTCTTCAGTGTTCACACACACTTGTAAGTTGTTTAAACTGCATTTCTTAAAGTTATCAAAGTGTTTTAGTTCTTAAAACATCTAACATCGGTTGTATTAAAACTATTTCTATCATACATTTACAACTATTTTCTATCATACATTTCACCTGTTACGGGTATCTGACTTGATCAATGTAAAAATGTTCAAAATGATGGAAAAACATTCAAAACAATACATTTTCAATCCTTTTAAGAAGGATGGCAGAAAACAGAGATAGGTTTAGTGTTTTTTATATTAACATGTAGTGATTTAAAACCATTAAATCCATTTATATCATTATAAACATAGTAATGTTCCATTTTACATAAAACATCTGTTTTAAAAAAGTGTTTTCAATCACAATAATAACTAAAACAGCGTGTATTAAAATTATATCAAGTAAATAGTTATGTTTTCTTAAAACATCTAACATCGCTTGTATTAAAATTACATCGCTTGTATTAAAATTACATCAAACAAATAGATCTAATATGTCTTCAGTGTTCACACACACTTGTAAGTTGTTTAAACTGCATTTCTTAAAGTTATCAAAGTGTTTTAGTTCTTAAAACATCTAACATCGGTTGTATTAAAACTATTTCTATCATACATTTACAACTATTTTCTATCATACATTTCACCTGTTACGGGTATCTGACTTGATCAATGTAAAAATGTTCAAAATGATGGAAAAACATTCAAAACATTACATTTTCAATCCTTTTAAGAAGGATGGCAGAAAACAGAGATAGGTTTAGTGTTTTTTATATTAACATGTAGTGATTTAAAACCATTAAATCCATTTATATCATTAAAACATAGTAATGTTCCATTTTACATAAACCATATGTTTTAAAAAAGTGTTTGCAATCACAATAATAACTAAAACAGCGGGTGTTTAAATTATATCATGTAAATAGTTTTTTACTTAAAACATCTAAAGGCGGTTGTATTAAAATTACATCAAACAATAGTTCTATCTACATTTAAAGAAGATGTGTTTTTCACAATAACGCACAGTGCTTAAAGATGTATAAAGTTTAAGATACTATTGTCTTTAGTGTTCATACACATGAAAAAAGTTTAAAAGTGTTTTCTTAAAGTTATCAAAATGCGTTAGCATTAAAAACATCTAAAACCGTGTGTATTAAAATTATATCATGTAAATAGTTTTTTACTTAAAACATCTAAAGACGGTTGTATTAAAACTATTTCTATCATACATTTACAACTATTTTCTATCTACATTTAAAGAAGATGTGTTTTTCACAATAACACACGGTGCTTAAAACTATTAAAACAATTTATATCATTAAGATACTATTGTCTTTAGTGTTCATACACATGAAAAAAGTTTAAAAGTGTTTTCTTAAAGTTATCAAAATGCGTTAGCATTAAAAACATCTAAAACCGTGTGTATTAAAATTATATCATGCAAATATTTATGTTTTCTTAAAACATCTAACATCGCTTGTATTAAAACTATTTCTATCATACATTTACAACTATTTTCTATCATACATTTAAAAAAGTTGTGTTTTTCACAATATCACACAGTGCTTAAAACTATTAAAACAACTTATATCATTAAGATACTATTGTCTTTAGTGTTCATACACTGTGCTAATATTAAAATTATATCAAGTAAATAGTTGTTTTCTTAAAACGTCTAAAACCATGTGTATTAAAATTATATTATGCAAATACATCTAATTACTATATTTGAAGTTGCACTTTCCACAATTACACATCGTTTAAAAATATTAAAATGTTGTATAAAGTTAAAATACACATATCTTTAATGTTTATTACACATTTGTAAAAGGTTAAAATGCATTTTCTAAAAGTTATCAAAACGCTTTAGCATTAAAACTTCTAAAACAATGTGTAGTGCAATTTTATATCAAACAATAGATCTATTTTCTATTAAACAAATATTAAAGCATATCAAAACTTTATGTTAAAAATCACAATATCAAAAACACATGCATATTAAAAAACTCACTTACGTTTTTACATCCTGTTTTGTTATACTGTTTAAAGATTAATCCATCACCAAAGATTTAATCCGTCACCAAAGGTATTAATCCAACAGCAATGGTATTTCCAACTCCAGAGGTTTAGAGATTTTAATTCCAAAAGATGTGTAAATGTAATTTCCCGGGAGCTCTGCGAAACACGTCCGAACACCCCAGAGACAATCCCAAGACTGACTACAGACTAACCTGACACAGACTCCACCCCTAGACCCTCCCACAACAGGTGCTGAGGCGTGGGAACTCTGTTCCCACGCGCACACACATACGTCACACAAGCACTCCCACATAATGAAAGAAGAGACGCCCCTGTGCAGCGTTTGAAAAGCCGCAAACTCGACGTAGGCCTACATTCTCTTGGAATTTAGGCTATGCTACTGCAGAGCCAGAACCAAAGAGAGATGCCTTATGAAGCTATGATGGATTTAACTTTACCTCCGCGAAAATTAGGCTACAAGGATCGTGATTAACAAAATTAACCAGCCGGAACATGTGGAATATATTTTACATTTGATTGATCAATGAGGCGTGGGAACTCTGTTCCCACGCGCACACACGCACACACATACGTCACACAAGCACTCCCACATAATGAAAGAAGAGACGCCCCTGTGCACCGTTTGAAAAGCCGCAAACTCGACGTAGGCCTACATTCTCTTGGAATTTAGGCTACGCTACTGCAGAGCCAGAACCAAAGAGAGATGCCTTGATGAAGCTATGATGGATTTAACTTTACCTCCGCGAAAATTAGGCTACAAGGATCGTGATTAACAAAATTAACCAGCCGGAACATGTGGAATATATTTTACATTTGATTGATCAATGTGGATATAACGATAGAAGATTTACATGGAATACAACAGACCACCTTCGATTTGGTTTTCACAGAGCGAGATATTGGATTTTATTTTTTACCACATTATGGATTGGTATGAAAAGACTGAGGAGACGGATTAACAAATGAGGAATATACAGACTGCTCGTGGACCACGTTAATAAATACCCACGTATTAGGTTATAAGGTATATGTATAAATGTAATTAATGTAATAAATAATAAATATAACCTACCTACTATGCATATCCTTTGCATCCATCCTATATTGTTGGACATCCTGTATCCATTTAAATACACTGAAGCAGAGAAGTTAAATGTGAACCGGAGTTTTTACACGGTCCTTCGAACAGGATAAACATGACATGCACGACATAACACTGTACATATAACACGGGTAGATCACGTAACGATCAACGTGCAAACATAATTAACATTGTAAACATTAGATGGAATGCCTCATTATCTAAATTCTCTCTTATGAACGTATTATACAATAAAATATGCACATGTGTTTACAATTAGTTGCACGCACACACATATTCCTTAGTTAACAACACTTGATTTGAACTATTATTTACATTGAACAAGCGAAGTTCGCACTCACACACAAACACACTCCTACAATGTATTGTCTGTGGTAAGATCAGGGACTTGTTTTTAATTAAAGAAAGTTTCGTTTTTCACATATATTTGAAAAGTTCACCAACACATTTAAAAGTTTTAAAAAAGTTGTATAAAGTTATGGTTGGTATTCGTACATTTTACTACATTATCAGAAAATGTTAGAGAAAGTTGTTACTTCTTTTTAATTCTGTATTTTTACAGACCTAAAACCATGATGCTTCAAAGTATGGAATATAAGTTTTTGAACATTTATAAGATTTTGAACATTTATAAATTTGTGTATTGCAAAAGCAGAAGTCTATTTTTTATTCTGTATTTTTACAGACCTAAAACCATGATTAGAAGTAGTCAAAGACAAACGATTTTGAACATTTATAAATTTGTGTGTTGCAAAAGCAGAAGTCTATTTTCTTTAAATAAAGATTTAACGTTTTAATTTCTTTAAATCAGTCTGATGACACACATTATTTCTGTGATTAATTGATTAGTAATGTTGCGAGAGGGGTTTCCTCACACGAGTAAAAGCACTTTAGATGTGTTTGTGACAAACACATTGTATTTACTTAGACTTTTTAAACGTATTTAACATTTTAAATGTTTTTCTTCTGTCCAACTTACATTTCATATATGAATTGCCTGAGACGTTTAACAAACACATATAGGGAATGCATGTTGATTAGTACACTGTACCACTACCATCACCGTAGTATTCTGAGGAAATATCAGTTACTTACTTGGGATAATCTCATTAAATTCAAAAACATTTGTTTAATTTATAAAATCAGACATGGTCTAGCACCACATGCTTTCTGAGTGCATTTAAACATTATATATTTATTTTATATGAATTGTATTTCCATAATGTGGTGTATGTAATTTTATTTTTGTGATTTTATACATGCGGTTATCTTTAAGGTTGCCTTTTATTACACCCGGCTGAGGGACTAAGGATGAAAATTAGCACTCTTGAGCTAGCTCGGGTACATTTACATTGTTTTAATGATGATTAATGTAACACTGCCGCCTTTCAAATAAAGAGAAAATGAAAATGTACTTTTCAGGCATAGTGCAAACATGTAATGTTCGAGAAAAGCTCATATTGGTGTAATCGTCTCATCCGGGCATACCTTTACTAAAATAAACTTTATGGAAGTCATCTTCAAGCTGTGAGTATGCTTCGACATGTAACTATACCATTATATATTTATATTATGGTTCCATGTTGCTTTAAAGTCTTTTGTTTGTTTGTTTGTTATTTACTAATACTTTTTTATTTTTCAACATCCTACACAAATTAAAGAAACATATGAGCTAAGAATGTTCTCTAACCCAAAATAAACAGATAATGGAATGTTTGCAATCTACAATATGTTAGATATTATAGTTGTATTTTACACACATCAACATATTTTGTCACCGCAGTGATGCAACGTTCCACACTTGTAAAGCCTATGAACTTTAAAACATAATCTTTATACAGAAATCACACACGTCCAAACAAACATACAAGATTCAAAAAGACCAAATCACTAAGAAAAGAGGAAATGAAAAAGCATTTGTTTATAAGAAATACACAAAAGTTTGCAAATGACGGTTTATCATTAGTTTTAGTCATCTTGCACAGATAGCAGATGACACCGTTCACAGCTTGTTTCTCGGATTGTACAAGTTTGACATGATGTACCTGTACCATATTATTGTAATGCAAACACATTTGAAAATACAAACTCTTATACGCCTTTAAGTACTATAAGTGTTATGTGAAAAGTAAGACTTTTTAAAATGTAAATAGACCTATTGTTTGATGTAATTTTAATACAAACGGTTTTAGATGTTTTAAGAAAACATAACTATTGACTTGATATAATTTGAATACACGCTGTTTTAATATTAACACATTTTGATAACTTTAAGAAAACACAATTTTAACTTTCTCATTGATGTTTTAAGTGTAATAACGCTAAAGATATGTGTATTTTAACTTTATACATCTTTAAACAGTAGGTAATTGTGAAAAAAGTACATCTTCAAATATAGTAATTAGCTCTATTTGTATGATATCATTTTAAAAACATATTGTTTTAGATGTTTTTAATGCTAAAACATTTTGATAAATTTAAGAAATCACAATTTAAAACTTATTTATTTAATTATTTAATTAATTTTTTAATTTCATTAATTATTTATTTTTATGTCTAAACGTTTTTAACATTTTACAAGTGTATGGTGACCGCCAAAACACACTTTTATACAGTACATAGTTTTAAACATGATTTTTAACACAATGTAGTTTTAATATCTACATAGTTTAATATGTTTTAATTTAAAAAATGTGTAATAACACTAAATATACTAAAACTACTACTTTTGTTCAAATATATGTTGGAAAATAGATCTATTGCTTGATATAAAATTTGAATACAACCTGTTTTAGATGCTTTATTAAGAAAACATAACTAATCTTTGTAACTGTGATATACACTTTAATATATGTAAATTTAATCTAAATTAAGCTTTGGTACCGAAATTGGTACAGAGAACCGTGAATTTTTACTGGTATTGGTACCGAATACTGAAATTTTGGTACTGTGACAACACTAATGTAAATTACAGTCACAATGCATCAGAAGTAACTGTAAGTCCAGCATGTCACCAGAGAGATATTATGGTGAGAGATATTTAGGTATGATAGTATGGTTTAGATTATTTATTTTGACATCTAAATATAAGCAATGTACCTATTGTATATAGGCCTAACCCCGCACGTCAGCCTTAAAACAGTAATCTACATTCTGAATAAACCATTGTTACGTCTGTAACATACATATTCTTTGAGGTTGGGGAACACTGTTTCCAATCACAGTTAAACAAAAACAAATAAACATACAGCAAGAAACACTGAGATAACACAAAACAGATCTAAGAACTCAATACGTTACATTGTCATTCTACAAATAATGTATTTACTGTTTTCAGTTACACCACTCCCCCTCACAATGGTTCATTCCATCTGCACTGTCCGAGCTACGATCGCTAGTGTAGCGTCTCTCGCTTATTGCACTTGCAATGCAGTGTAGACAGTGTGACACACGCAGGCATGTCACATAAAGTCAGGGCATCAAAAATGGAAAGAAAAGAAGGAAAAGAGAAGACAGAGAACGCCGAAGTCGACAGTATGTGTCACAGTTTTTCAAAAAGAAAGGTAGCTTGCCTGTATTCCAAAACTTTCAGAGTTACTTATTTTTGTTGCTACATGACCCGCTTTTATCTAGCTAGCTTAGTAAAATAATTACTGAATTATGATTTACATCCAACAATAATAACATCTCTATTGTCTCGTTGGAACTGCGTATTGATACCGTATACAACCACCCTATTTCGCATGTATTTTATAGGGGCTGTTTTATGTAATGTGTAAGCATCCTCACCAGCTAACCATTCTGAAACCTGTTTATCGCTCAGCCGGACTCCGCTTTCTTTTAAGACGGCGTCTTTTAATCGTTTTTTATCCCCTAAAGAACCGGGGTTGGATGGTGTATAATAAGCCTCTTTCATGAGCTCCGACATGATTACGTTTCAAACGCTGTGAAAGAATAACGGTACAAGCAGTTCGTTTCAATCTTTTATTAAAAAATAATGACGTTACAGTCCAAGTAAAACATGCATATAATGATGTCTAAGTAAAATGATGTTACACACTCTAAGTAAAAATATATACATAGTAAAGAATGAATATAATGATGTTAGTACAATGACTACATAGAAAAAATGTATGCACACTCTAAGTAAAAAATGAATATAATGAGGTCACACACAATGTTTGAGTAAAATGGTTACATACAATGTATAAGTAAAATGACTACATAGTAAAATGTGGTTACATATAATGGATATAATGAGGTTAGATAGTAAAAATGGATATAATACTACACTCTATGTAAAAATGGATATAATACAAAACACTTGACACAACAACATCATTGATAGTCTAGCCAGTAGATGAAATTTCTGCATGCCATCATGTTACGATCAACGATCTTATCGACAAATATTTCGATAACTCTGCTGATGTCATCCTCGTCATTGAATTTTAGTTTTGGTATCATTAGCTTACATACATCGGTAACATACGCACACATACAGAGTACATCGGTGATTTCAAACTCACTGCTGCATTCAAGCATCATAAGCAGAGCATCTTTTACCAGTACAGACGTCGGCTCAATACCGTTGATACAAATGATTGGTAATTCGGCCCAAGAATCAGGCGTACCTCTTATCAATGTCATATGCTTCTTGGGATTTCTCACACTAAAAATCATGTTTAAAACTATGTACTGTATAAAAGTGTGTTTTGGCGGTCACCATACACTTGTAAAATGTTAAAAACGTTTAGACATAAAAATAAATAATTAATGAAATTAAAAAATTAATTAAATAATTAAATAAATAAGTTTTAAATTGTGATTTCTTAAATTTATCAAAATGTTTTAGCATTAAAAACATCTAAAACAATATGTTTTTAAAATGATATCATACAAATAGAGCTAATTACTATATTTGAAGATGTACTTTTTTCACAATTACCTACTGTTTAAAGATGTATAAAGTTAAAATACACATATCTTTAGCGTTATTACACTTAAAACATCAATGAGAAAGTTAAAATTGTGTTTTCTTAAAGTTATCAAAATGTGTTAATATTAAAACAGCGTGTATTCAAATTATATCAAGTCAATAGTTATGTTTTCTTAAAACATCTAAAACCGTTTGTATTAAAATTACATCAAACAATAGGTCTATTTACATTTTAAAAAGTCTTACTTTTCACATAACACTTATAGTACTTAAAGGCGTATAAGAGTTTGTATTTTCAAATGTGTTTGCATTACAATAATATGGTACAGGTACATCATGTCAAACTTGTACAATCCGAGAAACAAGCTGTGAACGGTGTCATCTGCTATCTGTGCAAGATGACTAAAACTAATGATAAACCGTCATTTGCAAACTTTTGTGTATTTCTTATAAACAAATGCTTTTTCATTTCCTCTTTTCTTAGTGATTTGGTCTTTTTGAATCTTGTATGTTTGTTTGGACGTGTGTGATTTCTGTATAAAGATTATGTTTTAAAGTTCATAGGCTTTACAAGTGTGGAACGTTGCATCACTGCGGTGACAAAATATGTTGATGTGTGTAAAATACAACTATAATATCTAACATATTGTAGATTGCAAACATTCCATTATCTGTTTATTTTGGGTTAGAGAACATTCTTAGCTCATATGTTTCTTTAATTTGTGTAGGATGTTGAAAAATAAAAAAGTATTAGTAAATAACAAACAAACAAACAAAAGACTTTAAAGCAACATGGAACCATAATATAAATATATAATGGTATAGTTACATGTCGAAGCATACTCACAGCTTGAAGATGACTTCCATAAAGTTTATTTTAGTAAAGGTATGCCCGGATGAGACGATTACACCAATATGAGCTTTTCTCGAACATTACATGTTTGCACTATGCCTGAAAAGTACATTTTCATTTTCTCTTTATTTGAAAGGCGGCAGTGTTACATTAATCATCATTAAAACAATGTAAATGTACCCGAGCTAGCTCAAGAGTGCTAATTTTCATCCTTAGTCCCTCAGCCGGGTGTAATAAAAGGCAACCTTAAAGATAACCGCATGTATAAAATCACAAAAATAAAATTACATACACCACATTATGGAAATACAATTCATATAAAATAAATATATAATGTTTAAATGCACTCAGAAAGCATGTGGTGCTAGACCATGTCTGATTTTATAAATTAAACAAATGTTTTTGAATTTAATGAGATTATCCCAAGTAAGTAACTGATATTTCCTCAGAATACTACGGTGATGGTAGTGGTACAGTGTACTAATCAACATGCATTCCCTATATGTGTTTGTTAAACGTCTCAGGCAATTCATATATGAAATGTAAGTTGGACAGAAGAAAAACATTTAAAATGTTAAATACGTTTAAAAAGTCTAAGTAAATACAATGTGTTTGTCACAAACACATCTAAAGTGCTTTTACTCGTGTGAGGAAACCCCTCTCGCAACATTACTAATCAATTAATCACAGAAATAATGTGTGTCATCAGACTGATTTAAAGAAATTAAAACGTTAAATCTTTATTTAAAGAAAATAGACTTCTGCTTTTGCAACACACAAATTTATAAATGTTCAAAATCGTTTGTCTTTGACTACTTCTAATCATGGTTTTAGGTCTGTAAAAATACAGAATAAAAAATAGACTTCTGCTTTTGCAATACACAAATTTATAAATGTTCAAAATCTTATAAATGTTCAAAAACTTATATTCCATACTTTGAAGCATCATGGTTTTAGGTCTGTAAAAATACAGAATTAAAAAGAAGTAACAACTTTCTCTAACATTTTCTGATAATGTAGTAAAATGTACGAATACCAACCATAACTTTATACAACTTTTTAAAACTTTTAAATGTGTTGGTGAACTTTTCAAATATATGTGAAAAACGAAACTTTCTTTAATTAAAAACAAGTCCCTGATCTTACCACAGACAATACATTGTAGGAGTGTGTTTGTGTGTGAGTGCGAACTTCGCTTGTTCAATGTAAATAATAGTTCAAATCAAGTGTTGTTAACTAAGGAATATGTGTGTGCGTGCAACTAATTGTAAACACATGTGCATATTTTATTGTATAATACGTTCATAAGAGAGAATTTAGATAATGAGGCATTCCATCTAATGTTTACAATGTTAATTATGTTTGCACGTTGATCGTTACGTGATCTACCCGTGTTATATGTACAGTGTTATGTCGTGCATGTCATGTTTATCCTGTTCGAAGGACCGTGTAAAAACTCCGGTTCACATTTAACTTCTCTGCTTCAGTGTATTTAAATGGATACAGGATGTCCAACAATATAGGATGGATGCAAAGGATATGCATAGTAGGTAGGTTATATTTATTATTTATTACATTAATTACATTTATACATATACCTTATAACCTAATACGTGGGTATTTATTAACGTGGTCCACGAGCAGTCTGTATATTCCTCATTTGTTAATCCGTCTCCTCAGTCTTTTCATACCAATCCATAATGTGGTAAAAAATAAAATCCAATATCTCGCTCTGTGAAAACCAAATCGAAGGTGGTCTGTTGTATTCCATGTAAATCTTCTATCGTTATATCCACATTGATCAATCAAATGTAAAATATATTCCACATGTTCCGGCTGGTTAATTTTGTTAATCACGATCCTTGTAGCCTAATTTTCGCGGAGGTAAAGTTAAATCCATCATAGCTTCATCAAGGCATCTCTCTTTGGTTCTGGCTCTGCAGTAGCGTAGCCTAAATTCCAAGAGAATGTAGGCCTACGTCGAGTTTGCGGCTTTTCAAACGGTGCACAGGGGCGTCTCTTCTTTCATTATGTGGGAGTGCTTGTGTGACGTATGTGTGTGCGTGTGTGCGCGTGGGAACAGAGTTCCCACGCCTCATTGATCAATCAAATGTAAAATATATTCCACATGTTCCGGCTGGTTAATTTTGTTAATCACGATCCTTGTAGCCTAATTTTCGCGGAGGTAAAGTTAAATCCATCATAGCTTCATAAGGCATCTCTCTTTGGTTCTGGCTCTGCAGTAGCATAGCCTAAATTCCAAGAGAATGTAGGCCTACGTCGAGTTTGCGGCTTTTCAAACGCTGCACAGGGGCGTCTCTTCTTTCATTATGTGGGAGTGCTTGTGTGACGTATGTGTGTGCGCGTGGGAACAGAGTTCCCACGCCTCAGCACCTGTTGTGGGAGGGTCTAGGGGTGGAGTCTGTGTCAGGTTAGTCTGTAGTCAGTCTTGGGATTGTCTCTGGGGTGTTCGGACGTGTTTCGCAGAGCTCCCGGGAAATTACATTTACACATCTTTTGGAATTAAAATCTCTAAACCTCTGGAGTTGGAAATACCATTGCTGTTGGATTAATACCTTTGGTGACGGATTAAATCTTTGGTGATGGATTAATCTTTAAACAGTATAACAAAACAGGATGTAAAAACGTAAGTGAGTTTTTTAATATGCATGTGTTTTTGATATTGTGATTTTTAACATAAAGTTTTGATATGCTTTAATATTTGTTTAATAGAAAATAGATCTATTGTTTGATATAAAATTGCACTACACATTGTTTTAGAAGTTTTAATGCTAAAGCGTTTTGATAACTTTTAGAAAATGCATTTTAACCTTTTACAAATGTGTAATAAACATTAAAGATATGTGTATTTTAACTTTATACAACATTTTAATATTTTTAAACGATGTGTAATTGTGGAAAGTGCAACTTCAAATATAGTAATTAGATGTATTTGCATAATATAATTTTAATACACATGGTTTTAGACGTTTTAAGAAAACAACTATTTACTTGATATAATTTTAATATTAGCACAGTGTATGAACACTAAAGACAATAGTATCTTAATGATATAAGTTGTTTTAATAGTTTTAAGCACTGTGTGATATTGTGAAAAACACAACTTTTTTAAATGTATGATAGAAAATAGTTGTAAATGTATGATAGAAATAGTTTTAATACAAGCGATGTTAGATGTTTTAAGAAAACATAAATATTTGCATGATATAATTTTAATACACACGGTTTTAGATGTTTTTAATGCTAACGCATTTTGATAACTTTAAGAAAACACTTTTAAACTTTTTTCATGTGTATGAACACTAAAGACAATAGTATCTTAATGATATAAATTGTTTTAATAGTTTTAAGCACCGTGTGTTATTGTGAAAAACACATCTTCTTTAAATGTAGATAGAAAATAGTTGTAAATGTATGATAGAAATAGTTTTAATACAACCGTCTTTAGATGTTTTAAGTAAAAAACTATTTACATGATATAATTTTAATACACACGGTTTTAGATGTTTTTAATGCTAACGCATTTTGATAACTTTAAGAAAACACTTTTAAACTTTTTTCATGTGTATGAACACTAAAGACAATAGTATCTTAAACTTTATACATCTTTAAGCACTGTGCGTTATTGTGAAAAACACATCTTCTTTAAATGTAGATAGAACTATTGTTTGATGTAATTTTAATACAACCGCCTTTAGATGTTTTAAGTAAAAAACTATTTACATGATATAATTTAAACACCCGCTGTTTTAGTTAGGTGTTCAAGCACTTTAGTGCTGAAAACCTATTGTAATTGCTATTTGAAAAAAAAAATAAACCTAAAACGCATCGTGCAGCCCAAACCGTAAGGCCTAGAGACTTGAAACTCGCCCAGATGGTAGGCCTCAAATATGTAGCGCATAGGTGGCGCTACAGCAACCAAAAGTACTAAATTGCTCATAACTCCTCGACAGTTGGGGCTAGAAGCTAGCTTTTTAAACCACTGTGATCCCTGGCTCAATCCCTGGCTACAGGTAAATTGCCTGTATTAGTTGTAAATCGTCTATTTCATCTATGATGTCAGTGGATAAATGCTTACCAAATAAAACTTAATGTCTTTTGATGCTTTTGAGCTTAACTGCCTTAACGGCTTTAATTGCTTGAACACCGCTAAATGCTGCTAGCAGCTTTAATTATTATTGTGATTGCAAACACTTTTTTAAAACATATGGTTTATGTAAAATGGAACATTACTATGTTTTAATGATATAAATGGATTTAATGGTTTTAAATCACTACATGTTAATATAAAAAACACTAAACCTATCTCTGTTTTCTGCCATCCTTCTTAAAAGGATTGAAAATGTAATGTTTTGAATGTTTTTCCATCATTTTGAACATTTTTACATTGATCAAGTCAGATACCCGTAACAGGTGAAATGTATGATAGAAAATAGTTGTAAATGTATGATAGAAATAGTTTTAATACAACCGATGTTAGATGTTTTAAGAACTAAAACACTTTGATAACTTTAAGAAATGCAGTTTAAACAACTTACAAGTGTGTGTGAACACTGAAGACATATTAGATCTATTTGTTTGATGTAATTTTAATACAAGCGATGTAATTTTAATACAAGCGATGTTAGATGTTTTAAGAAAACATAACTATTTACTTGATATAATTTTAATACACGCTGTTTTAGTTATTATTGTGATTGAAAACACTTTTTTAAAACAGATGTTTTATGTAAAATGGAACATTACTATGTTTTAATGATATAAATGGATTTAATGGTTTTAAATCACTACATGTTAATATAAAAAACACTAAACCTATCTCTGTTTTCTGCCATCCTTCTTAAAAGGATTGAAAATGTATTGTTTTGAATGTTTTTCCATCATTTTGAACATTTTTACATTGATCAAGTCAGATACCCGTAACAGGTGAAATGTATGATAGAAAATAGTTGTAAATGTATGATAGAAATAGTTTTAATACAACCGATGTTAGATGTTTTAAGAACTAAAACACTTTGATAACTTTAAGAAATGCAGTTTAAACAACTTACAAGTGTGTGTGAACACTGAAGACATATTAGATCTATTTGTTTGATGTAATTTTAATACAAGCGATGTAATTTTAATACAAGCGATGTTAGATGTTTTAAGAAAACATAACTATTTACTTGATATAATTTTAATACACGCTGTTTTAGTTATTATTGTGATTGAAAACACTTTTTTAAAACAGATGTTTTATGTAAAATGGAGCATTACTATGTTTTAATGATATAAATGGATTTAATGGTTTTAAATCACTACATGTTAATATAAAAAACACTAAACCTATCTCTGTTTTCTGCTATCCTTCTTAAAAGGATTGAAAATGTATTGTTTTGAATGTTTTTCCATTATTTTGAACATTTTTTACATTGATCAAGACAGGTGCTCGTAACAGGTGTACAACACGTGCCCAGACCGGAACCGGTTCGAATGGGAGGGGTTCCGGAACCGGTTCGGATGGGAGGGGTCCATACCGTGGGAATTCCCACGGTCACATGACCTCTCTGGAAGTGGGTGGGAGGGAGGGGGCGGGACTAAGCGTGGGAAAAGGGGGCGGAGCTAAGCGTGGGAAAAAGGGGCGGGGCTAAGCGTGGGAAAAGGGGGCGTGGCTAATCATGGGGCAATAAACCTGTCAGTTTGATGGATGTCGCCCCATATACTCTCTCTCACATCTTTAGCGGCATCCATAAGAAAATGGGCCGACAGAAGAAGAGGTCAGGTGAGGCGGGTGGCTGGGTGTTTATTAAAGGGGGCTGAGGAGGATACCACCAAAGCTTCAGCTGGGACACTATTTCTGGCTTTCCGGTTCGCACGTTGGCTTTAAACAGTGTGTTCCGGATCCACTCATGCTGGAAAGGTGGAAGATGATCTTTCCAGTGACTAGGAAGCTCAGCTGGTGGCTGATGATGAGGAAGAGCTGGTGTCTGTGCTGTTTCCGCTGATGGAGACGGACCGGCACAGGCCTCTGAGTGAACAGTAACATAAACAATATAAGGATGACTGTTATTTGATAATAATATCCCATAAATGCAGCCCACAAACAGCCGGCGAAGCAGTAATTTTGGACAAGTATTAATAATAATTATGATTATATTTAGGAATAACAGTGAAAAAAATGGTATTAGTGTTAAGAAGCAAAGAACACAGTGTACACTTTATTGATGTAAGGAATATGGGATCAATATAGCTCTTTGAGAATGAGGATTAGATGGAATGAAAGAAGGAAAATGAGTCGTGATGAATTCAGTAAAAAAAAGTGTGATGCCCACAGACATGAAGCATGCACACAGACACAATAAGGAAAAACTGTTCCTCTAATAATTAAAACAATTAATCTCCACCATCATGTCTGCTCAGGTTGAGTGAGTGAGAAGAGCAAGCGGTGTGAAAAAGTTATCCAGTGATTGTTTAGCAACAGGTAACGCAAATAAATACACTGACACCTTTGGACATCCTTAAGGTTTGGAAGAAGTGCACTCAAAGAATGCCTCCCGCTTGAGGCATGATGTCACATAATTCTGTATTGTAAACAAAAAATAATTTAAAATGTTTATTTATTTATTGTCAAAAATAATGATTCTCAGTGGGTTTCCACAAAACATTCTTATAATATTTGCATTTGTGTCATATGCCACACCTGTATTTAGCTCTGCTTCACATTGTGATGCAGCAAATACCAGCTCCTCATCATCATCTTCAGCAGTGGGAATGGAAGTGCCTGGAGCACAAATGTTAAAACTATTATTGTGATCAATACATGGAGACAAACATATGTAAGATGTTGCTTACTTACCAGTAGCGAAAAGCTGCTTTAGGGCCAAATGTTTGGCTGGGGGTTCTGCTGCCGGAGGAGGTAAAGTGGACTGCAGTAATGGATCTGGAAACAACAAGTGGACAAGTTTGCCATGACGATAAATGAATACATGTAGAACTGCTGTAGGGAAAATTCCTTATTTATACTCCTACTCACAGGGTTTAACTGGTGACATTAGTTTTTTTGCCAGCTGTGAAGGAGACATATGTTTGCCACGCGCCAACAGTGCTTTCACAGTGGCGGTCTGCTGTAAACCAGTTTGGATGGCTGTAGGTGGACGTGCAGAGGCACTAGAGGTTGCAGGTGGACGTGCAGAGGTACAGGAGGCTGCAGGTGGACGTGCAGGCTGATGTACACTGGTGCCCATATCAGAAGCCCGTCTTTTCAGAACATACGCCTTGAAAATGGCCATGTTGGTGTTGGGCCTGGCATCTGCCTTAACCAGATACCTGATGAGGGCTTCTGCCTCCTTGCTCTGGTCTTCATAAACATCTTTCATAAACCGGCCCTGAAAGTCCCCAAACTCCACCATCAAGCAGCCCTGGTCTCCAGTTGCCCGGGCTTCTGCTTGCATTTCCTGCTTCCTCTTATACTTCTTTACTTCTTCTGCCATCTCTCTAATATGAGAAGTGTACTGTAGGAACAGTTGTTTATTTTCTGACAGGTGGCTTGTCTGCGCTTTCTCACTGGAAATGCTGAGCACCAAATACACTGCGTACCCCAGAGAGTTTTCCAGGAGCCATCTAAATCTCTGACCCTGGTACTTCCCGAACTGAAGTTTGCAGTGAGCCAGTACTAAAAACTGGTCACTGGGATCTCCACCGTTTGTGCAGACAAAAGTACTTGCCTCTGCCAGCACCTCCTCCTTCGATTTGGCCCTTTCAGACACCACATTTTCAAGTTGCTTCGCCTCCGCTGATGGCGCCATGAGGAGACGGTTTGATGTTGCTGACTGGCGACGAAAAACGGGGTATGCGTACATTTTCTGAAATGAAAATCAGAAAGAGACTATTACCTCTGCCAATCTAAAAGATACCTGTATGTTAAGTGTGTTACAATAATTTAACAAGCTACACACCAGGACTTAAATCATGTTTATCAGGCTCATGTTTATCAGGCATTTTGGTTGACAATATGGATAGAAATTCTATGAAATATTAGATATTAAAATCTTGGCAATTACTACTAACTCCCATTATTACACTTCTTTTTCATTACATGTTGCCCCAAGGATGCATTAATATGCAAATTAGATACACAGATACATTGTATAAAATGGGAAAACCCGCTTATGGCCATTTTACACACATATTGCATAAAGCAAAATTGAAGTCTATATCAAATCATTCTGTTATATCTTTTATAACATAGTTGGGAATCACCTTCATACAAAGTTTGGTATATAAAATCCTGAAACCTAAAAAATGATTGGTGATTTAAAAAAAATACCATTGTTTTTGCCTATTAATGTCTTTTTAAATAAAATAATAATAAAAAATTAGTCCTAGTGTCATCTACAGAAGACATAGTATAACCTATATGAACATTAATAAAAAATAAAAACGTTTTTGTAAAAAACGTAGCCTACTTATGCTCTAAACAATGTAATGACACACACAAAAATACTAAATTAACAAAACTTTTTTTGGTCTCAGGAGGATATAGCTTAATTAGCGGCCGGCTAATTAACTTAACAGTAGCTACAAGTTTTCTTTTCTGTATTTTATCATGGGGAAAGTTACAGGTTCACAGGTACTGAAGTAAACCTGTAATATACACGCTAGCTAGCTATATTGGCATGTCTCATTTTCCAAAAATACACACTGTTTATGAATAAATAATAAACGATTATACAGTAATGAAGAATAGCCTTACCTGTTGCAAAGATGACAATAATAACAGCAGCCGCTGATTGGTCAAAAGTACGTCACAGAAGAGAAACACGATTGGTCAAGCCACGGGAGAGAAACGCAATTGGTCAAAAGTAAGCCACTGGAGAGAAACGCGATTGGCCAAAAGTAAGCCACGGGAGAGAAACGCGATTGGTCAAAAGTAAGCCACTGGAGAGAAACGCGATTGGTCAAAAGTAAGCCACAGCAGAGAAACGTGATTGGCTCATGTGGGCTTACTTTGGGCTTACTTTGGCTCAATCGGTGGGATGCAGCAGGCGCAAGCGAGAGGTAGCGGGATCGATGC
>JAZAVI010001186.1:22500-26282 GCA_036326025.1 Chrosomus eos | reverse complement strand
TGTGTGTGTGTGTGTGTGGTGTGTGTGTGTGTGTGTGTGTGTGTGTGTGTGTGTGTGTGTGTGTGTAGGACAGCTGTTTGTCCTGAACGTTACTGTGACAATCACACAAACACTTTATCTCTCGCCGTCTTGTAAATTTGATCATCACTAGTGCTAGTTTGAATTAGTTTGATTGATGACATCATTTCCTGCACACATCATCCCTATGAAAGTGTTTGAGGGAATTTTAGTAACACGTCTGTATGGAGCCGATGTATGATGGCTCTATAGCTTTTCATAATAACTGTAATAAATATTTACCTATTCATGGTTACTTTTAAAATTAAATGTATTACACATGATATAACGCCTGACTTTGGGTGTGGATCATGTGTTATAGTCAGTGTTATTAATACAGTATTATTTTTAAAGCTTTTGTTTTTATATTTTTATTTTATTTGTATATTTTCAGCTTTTGTCATTTCTTCTAGTTTTATTTTTTTATTTCTAGTTAGCTTTATTTTATTTCTATTTAGCTAATATTTCTATTTAGCTTTATTTCTATTTCATTTTTAGTTTTAGTAATATTAGCACTTCAACTTATTTTATTTTCCATTTAAATGTAATTTTCATTTGAGTATTTTTTACATTTTAAGCGTACATTTAAAAATGTATATTTTATTTTTCAGCTTAATTTTAAATAATTAAAATGATTTTTTTATAGTTTTAGTTTTAACTAACACTGATTACAGTGAATATGTGAGTATTTGTGAGAACATACAATTGATAAAAATGTTTTTTTTTTTATGATGATGAAATAAGTATTTTATGATGAATTATATAAACAGGCTTCAAATAAAGTGTTACTAAAAAATCCAGGTATTTTGTAGAAGTATTTTCTGTCGAAGGATTTGGTAACACTTTATTTTACAGTGCTTTGTTACAGATGTTACATGTAGTTACTATAGTAATTACTATAAATTATGCATAATTACATGCAATTAAGCCTAACCCTAACCAAACCCTAATCCTAACCATAACCCTATAGTAAGTACATGTTGTTAATTAATATTACACAGTACTTGAATGTATAATTACTATGGAAGCTCGTTTCCGCCACAGAATAAAAAATAAAAAGGTAATTCCGACTTTTTATCTCAGAAATGTGTGATATAAAGTCATAATTGCTTGATATAAACTCTCAAATGTGAGATAAAAAGTCGTAATTATCTGTTAAAGTGTTTTATTCTGTGTCAGAAACAAGCTTGCATAAATTACACTGTAACAGGGACACCTTATAATATAGTATTTTCCATATATTTTGTGAACCACCATGTTTTATCACTCTTACTGGCTGCCAGATGTACCAGGAATGTATAATATAGTATTTAAAGTCATGCTTTATGATCCATAACAACAATTTCTGAATCAACATGCTAATGTTTGATCATTTATATACAGAAAAAGTGTTTAAAACACGTTTAAAACAGCAATGTTCTGCTGAAAAGTGCGATCAAAAACAACAAGGAAAAGCTTTATATCCACACAGCGCAGTAAGCGCGTAATGAAATGTGTTTTATGTGTTGTTTGACTCATCATTACCCCGCGCGCGGCTGGTTCGGCGGTGAAACATGGCGCGTCTGTGTGGCCGCGGGGCTGGAGATGTGCTTGTTTCTGCGCTTGGGCGTCTCTCTTTATCTTGGTACTTGTCCCATGACATTATACTATAGATTGTGCTTTATGAGGCGTTGCATGAGAGAAATGTGAACTGATTTGAGCCGCCCGAGGGCTGAGGCAGTCGCTCGTGAAACGCTGTCGTCCAGACGCTAGTGAGCGGTCACTGACAGGTCTGTCGACACCAGACCGATGCTTTACGCTGACGCTGTCATCGCAACAAGACATGTTTACAAGCCGAGAGGACGTCAAGCATCCCGGAGATTCACCCTCATTGTTTCACTGGGATTTAAAGGGACAGGACAAACTTACTTAGCAAAATACTCATGTAAAACTAACCGCTAACTAACTAACTCCGTAAAATGTCCGCTTTTGCTGCAAGAAACCATGTTATCAATAGATTTGTAGGCTATGAAAGTGTAGAATATGCATTTGTTGGGGTAATACCCATAATGGCATATTGAGAAATTTCTTTATATTTAAACTAGTGCTGGGCAATGATTAATCAAAAATAAAAGTTTGTGTTTACATAATATATGTGTGTGTATTGTGTATAATTATTTTGTATATATAAATACACACACATGCATGTATTTTCTTTATGAAATATTTATATATTATATAAATTCTGTATATAAATGCGTGGACGCTCTGATGCTCTGACGTAGATCGAATGCGTGGTCTTTTTTAAAACTTTATTTAAAGGGGCCACAAAGCAAACAAGCATTTTGATCGTTATTTTTGCAGAAAATTGATCGATGGAAAGTACTTAACAATAATAGTGGCATGTTTGCTAATGAAATAAACCAATTTAAAGCCATTTGTGTGGTGTGGCTTTTGTGTTCATGGTTAAGTGCTATTCTAATTTGCATTCCCGCTGAAAAAGAAGTGTTCTAGCGCAAAAATCTTGCCTATAAATATGTTGCGCGCCTTCTTATCAAATTCAAATGATCGTCCTTCTCTATTTTGCTTAGGAACTGCGTTCTCTGGATCCTCATTAGCATAAAGTTGACCTGATTTCAACTCTCCTCGCCGCTCTTGTCTTCCAAGACACGCCGCCCTCGCCGGAGCTCGCCGCCGGCTTTTATTGAAAATTATACCATGGTCTGGGTGAATACTCGATTCTGATTGGCTGCAGGGTGTCTATTAAAAAGTGATAGAGGACACGTATTAAACGAGTTCTGGTGAAACTGCCTGTTTACCGTTCGAAATTAATAAATAAAGGCGCTGGCTACATCAGCTGTGAGTAACCATAGCAACAGGCAGTCAATAAACTGAAGGGTTCTACGAGCTGAGCGGATTAAATATCTCCGGTTGCTAAATAAACCGTCAGTCGTAACCAGGAAATCCAAGTTATTGTTTGTAAAAACTTTAGATTTCGATTGTAAAACTAATTCAAATATAAACTAATGTTTTAAAAATGTGTTATTTGGCAAGTGACCTTGGTATACGCGGGTTAATGCCCTTCGAGGAGTCCATTCACTTACTGAATGACTTCCGGCCACTTTGACGTTTTCGCCGGCGGCGGTGTGAACTCACAGTAAGTGAGACTGGAATTACTGACGACTCGTTTCAGCAGTTCAGAATCGTTTTTTCTTTTTCTTTTAGGAGACAATAACTTTATTTATCTGCACTTTGATCTTTAAAACTTTACATTCAATAACAGATTTATTACACACTGCATGAAAGGTATGAAAAGCATGATTGGGTCACTTTAAAGTCCCCGTGTGGTGAAAAGTTTTGATGTTGTTTATATGTCTATGTGGTGTTTTTAATATAATCATATTTAATATGACAAAGCACGTGCAAATTCATAAGTCGACAGCATTGCTGAGTATTTTCTGCTTAAACTGCAGTGAACCAAAGACAGCCTCAAAAACACGCTTTGAAATCGCTGGTGTTTCTGACGTCACAAACTACAGTAACCAATCAGATCAACGAAGTGATCGTCAACCAGTGGATCTCTGAGTGAGTGAGTGAGTGGAGGCGGGGCTCATTTGCATATTCATAGAACCACGTATAAATGAGGCAAGGGTGTCGAGTCCCATTCAGGCATGAAGAATAAAAATTTTAAGGAAAAAACATCTTTGGTGATGAAAGATGAGTTTTAAGGGATAAAATGATTGACC
>JAZAVI010001186.1:0-17500 GCA_036326025.1 Chrosomus eos | reverse complement strand
GGAATCCGACGAGCAACGTCAATGCGCTCATGTTTGCGTGAATCATTTCTCAGCAGACTGCTTTATAAACGAGGCGAGGGTCAATATAAATCAGGTTTTGCTAAGAAGCTGCTACTGAAAAAGGAATCGGTAGCCTACCAACTATTCGTGTTCCTGCTGGACCTCCAGAAGAAGTGAGTGAAACGTTTTATTAACCTTATATATTAGCTAATCTTTGCAAATCCCTTGCACGCTTCACGATGATTGTGGCTAATGTTTACACTCAGTGTGCATAACGGCATGTATTCTATGTAACATTACGACGTTCTCAATATAATTCATAATCCCACGTTTATAATGAAAAACGCGTTATAGTTATTGTGTTATTAAAAACTGTGTACGCAGGTGTTACAGTTAACGTAACAGGAATATTAACAGGAATATCAATGCAGGTACAATACTATAGATGTAGCCTACTTAAAAGTTTTCTTAAAACATAAAACATTTTCGTACTGCACTAAACATAAACAACAAATTCTTAGGTATCCTTCAACTACTGCTAGAATCATTACTGACATGACCTCATGTCAGTTTCAGTCACGATAGTTCTATCTAACACTGAGATAACGTCACGCATCACTGACAGTATACATTTACAAAAAAAAAAAAAAAAAATTCAACATAAATCTGTCAACGAACTAACCTATAACTTACATTAGTAACGTTAAACACATAGCGTTTGTATCTCACAACTCTAAGGTTACCCTGCCAGTACATACAAAAATAGATCAAAGTGACACCAACCATTCAGAAACGTCCTGTTCGAGCCTTAATTGTCGAACTTCTTTGGGCCGTCATCTTGTTTCGGGTCATACTCCGGTTCAAACTGATACGGTTGCACAGATGTGTCCTCAGAGAGAATCCCGCTGCCATAATAAACCCTCAACTGTTGTCAAGTTAACACTCCACGTGCGATGTGTCAAAGCGCCCAGAGAACAGAGGGGCGGAGTCAGCGAAGCTCATTATCATTTAAAGGCACATACACTTAAACGGCTTGCTGAAAACAGAGCTGTTTTTGAGCAGGTAAAATGAGTGTTTTCTTAAAATACTAATGAGAATTTTTAATAAAAGTATATTACAAAGTTTTCATTTAGACCCTAAAGATTCATATTAACTTGTACAAAAATGGCATTATATAACCCCTTTAATGCATTAGGCAAACTAACATGACCCATGAGCATTACATTTGTTACTGTATTTATTAATCTTTGTTAAGCTTAGTTAATAAAAAAATACAGCCTTTCATTGTTTGTTCATGTTACTTCACAGTGCATTAGGCTAACTAATGTTAACAAATACATCTTTTGATTCAGTGTTGGACAGATCAGTTGTTTTAACCATTCATATACAATCAGTTCAAAGGAGTCATTATCAGGGATTAAAGTGAAAAAAATTCTTCTGACTGAAATTTTTTTCAGGCCAAGTCATATTCCTGTAACTCGTATTCCTGTTTATTTAAATAGTCGAGACCATAGCGTTTTAAGGGGAGATGCTTTAAACCGATTTAATATTGCCAGTTTCCATATTTTAAAAGCTATTTTAATCTATGAAAAACAATTACTTATCTTGACAAATAATCAACCATCTACATAACTTTTCAGTGCATGTTTTTATTTATCTTATAAGACCAAACAATGCTAAACTATATTAATCTATAGTTTGTTCCATGGCAAATCGTTTTGGCTGAGGGCAAAGTGAAGTTTCCTAACTTTATATATTTAGGTTATTTAACTTTGTAGCCTATTAGAGAGCTGACTTATGTTTGACTGAATTGTTTGCTTTATTTCTCATTGTATAGCTTATTATAGCCTACCTATTAGGCTACTTATACTTTTGAACGGGATATTATTGATCATTAAAACTGACATGTAACAAAAAGAGGCAGGGTTGTGTAATTTTATATATTCTAAAATATATAAAATGTTCTTTATAGATATATTTACTATGCATTCTCGCATATGTGTACATGCATAATACAATAAAACGATACAACCCTGTCTGTTTGTTAAATGTCAGTTTTAATGATGAATAATGTTTCATATTTTTAAAATGAAAACAAAAAGAAGCAGGGTTATGTTTTATATTTCGTGTTGCTATAAATATATGCAGTGAAGATAATCAATGTGGCCTGAACCACATTTGTGTGGCCATCAATGTTTATGATATGTTCATTTATAAATGAAAAGAGGCAGAGTGGTGTTTTATAACAGATTTCATTGTGGTTGCCTAAAATATACATAAAAAGATAACCGGAGTAGCCAACGTGAGCTGAGTGACGCGATCAAGTATAGCCTACGCACTGTTCCATTTGCAGAATAACCGGACTCGCGTCCTCTCGCCCTCGGAAGTTCATTCTCCTGAGTCGAACTTGGCAAGTCCGAACTACCAAGGAAGCAAGTCCGAAGTTTGCGTATTGGTATTGAGAAACGGCCAATATTGACCCGCGTTCTGTTTTCTATCATGCGCCGTGCACGTTTGCGATGACGTAATATGCACGCAAACGCACCAGTTTGAAATCAAGTTGAGTGTGAAACCAGAACAACGCAGCGGGGGGACACCGGGAACAAACGCGCTCGGGCTCGGACCGCAGCAAACGAGCTGTAGCCGGACATGCACTTCTCCAAAACTAAGATGAATTGACTGAACACGGAGCAGTTTTTACATGAGCGGGAATGTAAAACCCGGAGTGGACCATGAGCGAAGTGATTACAGAATGCTTAGAGTGGAGAGAGGAACGTGCTTTCGCTCCACTCCAGGCTTTATCACTTCCCCCTCAGCAGAGTTAATACACCTCGTCTTTCCTTCATTTAAGACCTATTCAAACTAAAACTAAGACATGGATCACACTATTTGAGAAATGAAAGCCTATTTACGGCCTTAAAATTATGAAAAGTTAATTTAAGACTTATCAGCGCACATAGTAGCCTACACACTATGCAGTAATTTGCGAACGTTTTGTAGAGAAATAAAAACAGGTCGCACCACAACCATTATTTGCACTCGCACAAATGCTCCCAAATATATTTTTAGGTCGCACAGATTAAATTTCAGGAGCATATGCGACCAAAATGGTCGCAATTTCGAGCCCTGATTCAACTCACACATTATCTTTGCTTTTTACTTCAGCATTGAACATTTGTTGTGATTTGGTCTCATTTGACTGTCATAGGCCCTGTTTACACCTGGTGTTATGATGCATTTCCGTCGATCGGATCACAAGTAGACGAGAGAGACACATTTCTGCTACACCTGGTGTTTTAATCCACCTATTTCGTCCACTTTTAACCACTTCTGTCCTGATTTCTTCGAGGGGAGGGTCTATGGGCGGGTTAATGTATTTTTTTTCTACATCTAATTCGGGAAAAAATGTATTCTGTTCAGTATCGCGATATTTTGCGCACGCAATTGACCCTTCGCAAAGACCCGCCCTCCTTAGTTACTGTCGCTATGTCCGACAAGCTACGCCGCTCTCACGCACACACCATGTTCTCACACAGTGAAAAATACATCGTGGAGCAGAGAGGAGACTGACAACACGTGGACAGACAGGACAGACCAGGTTACTTTTCGGTTACTTTTGATATTAAACATATTAAACAAAGTCTCACCTTTCAAATTTGGTCATTTTTTAAAAGAAATTTAAACAATAAATACCGTTTTGTGGCTCTTTAATGTGCCGTGACAGATCGGTGTAGAACATCAGTTAAAGCTGCTCGTGAACCGATCATCTCTTCCTTCTAGTTCATTTATAGCATCAAATAAACATGAATGAACATAAGAATGAATGTTGTATTAACCGCGGAAAGGCGCCAGTACACTCAGTTTTTCAAGTTCTAATCCTCCCATGTTAATCTAATATCTCTCTTGACTGCTTTGTCGGACAAAATGGCGGATGGCGAAGTATGGTCAGAACACCTGTCAATCAAGCTCCACGCGAAGGGTCAATTATATCGATACAATAGCGCAAAGTATTGCAATATTTAATTATAAAATTATCTGTTTTACTTTCGGGTTTTCTTCATTGGTTTTCTCGGAGTTTACTCTGATCATTTACATTTGCGTATTACATCCACAAGGTTGCGCTTGTTGCGGTGTTTGTTGTCGCGCATTCAACAGCAAATTCAAATGAAAATGGCTTCACTTTCTTTCTTCTATTTATTATTTTTTATTCATTTTTTGTTGTTGTTCTCTTTTTTTTTTAAAGGTTGTACACAAACATGTTTGTTAATGTTATCCAAATGCCTTAATTTTTTTATGTGCATACCAATAAAAATATATTAAACGGATAATGGCTTCACTGTTACAACCGGTTGTACACGACGCTCCGTCTTCTTTCAAATCGAAAGTGTGGGTAAATTTCGGTTTTATGATTATTCTCAGGTTTATGTTACTCTATTATGTCTGCTTTATGTTACTCTATTGTATTTAAAGTCCCCATGAACCGGAAGTTGCAAACGGCTTTTCTCCAGTGCTGTGACGTATTTTCGAGAGAAACGGAATACTAAATGAGGCAAAATAGTGAGGGTGGCTTTTTTTTCCAACTAGCACCTGATTGGATCTAGAAAAATGCACCTCCTCGCCATCTCTCCTTTCACACGCTCTGTGCCTGTCTACTGTCAGTTGGAGGGGCGTCATTACGGATGTTAAGCAGACACCCAAACCATCAAGCCTACGTCATCGGGCAAGGTCCTCCAGTGCAGAGGGGAGGGGCATTTTCAGAATTTGATTAAAGATTACGAAGCCAAAAATTTTTTTTGTGTGGATTGACTTGCACGGATGAATTGTTCACCACAAAACGATCAATTTAGGCAAACAAAGTAAGTATGGTCAATTTTGATTTCATGGGGACTTTAAATAATTTTAGGTTATGTGCTGGGAGCTCACCATTCATGTGAGAGGTCTCCTATTCAGAGAATAATTACGTCCTGTCCTGTAATAACGTCCTGTGTCCTGAATGTGCAAAAACAAGTTTTCAAGTTTTTGGACTATCCTCGTAAGTTTTTGCACTTCAGATAATGTGTAGAAGATCATGTTTATAGATTTAAATGTGACATTTGAAGTGAGTTGAGCAGTGTTATTTTCCTCATTTTTTGTAATGCCTTTGAATAATATGGGAGACACGAATCGCAATATATCGCAGAATCGAATCGCAATACTTGCTGTATCGCAATATGTTAAGAATCGCAATAATATTAAATCGTGGCCCAAATATAATACTATCGAATCGTCACATTTTCGCCAATTCCCACCCCTACCGAACACTGTGTGTGTGTGTTAGAAATCAGGTTTGGAGAGAGAACATTGAGCTTGGTACATTTTTCATCTTCAAACTAAACTTGAGTTGCCAGTCGACAAAGTTGATATCTCGTCGGTCATAATGTTACGCATGAGGTTCAGTAGACGGAGAGTAGACGGTCTTTTGTGGCTCTTCGAACACATTCGATCACATGAGCGTTTACACTACGAAAGCAATCCAGTCCAATGCGTTTTCAACTAGCTCCGGAAGTGGTCGAAAGTGGACAAGCTCAAAACATTTTAGACCCGTTTACTCCTGTATTTAGTGTCGCCCACTTGTGATCCGATCGACTAAAATGCATCTTAATATCAGGTGTAAACAAGGCCATAAAGTCCATTTTTAAGATCATTCAGAATCTCAGAAAATGGAATATATACTATAATGGGAAAAACCTGATTTTACCCCATTTTCTAATAGTTTGTGCTACAGTTTCAAAGAAATTTCCCTAAGACTGTGAGTTTAAGCTGATATCAGTATCAGTACCCAGCCTTTTATTAATGCACTTTATTATATTATACAAGGTCAACAGTGACTCTTACGAAATAGCAAATATGAAGAAACTCCAGCGCTCGTCTTTTCTTCAGCAGTTGATGAAGGTTTTTAACACAAACGGCTTCATTTATCACAGCGCTCTCCTCCATCAGCACACAGATGTTCCTCAGATGGAAATGATACTCGTCTTCTTTTGGGTTGATAGTGAATAAATGTCATCTGTGCTTCACTGAGGTTTGCTGTTGTCATGGATACATCCGATGAAATTGAAGTTTCTTGAGTACTGTCCTCGTTTTGCTAAAGATTTCTCTTGGGTCGCTGCAGTCCTCGTAAAGCACACAATGGCTCTATAGTGAAAGCGGACGTTTTAACAGCACACCTTTAAACCATCTGAGGTTAACGATTACAGTGACAGCACAGACGAGTGATTTTATAGTGTGGGACGTATCCAGGCTAAACCCTTAAAAAAGTCTTTATTTAAAAATCAATTGTAGGCAAGGCTGTACTGGCAAAAACACTGTTTTTATTTCATGCACTGGTCAATTTTGAGATGTTGGGCTATTTGGCTTTTTCAAAACATGTCTTTTTCAGATTAGTGCGAAAGAAAACATCCAAAATATTGTAACGGTGGTGGCCCGCCCGTAAATAAATTATAATTATTTTAAAGAAAAACCTTCGGGCGCCAGACAGGATTAAACCTGCCAAACAATTAACTTAACCCAGGATAGCACAGAAAAGGTAACCACCTGTTACACAACAAATTATAATAATAATCCCAGGAAAAATGTCAGTTCACAAGGGATATTTATTTTCCACACATGTTCATAATCATGAATCACACAAAAAATGAAATGGACCCAAAAAAAAAGAAGAAGAAGAAAAAAAAACATTAGAGGTGAAATTCACACTAGCGGTCTCTGGTCGTCGAGATCCGTGCCGGGAACCGACCGCGTCACGCTATCCACGGTTGCAGATTCGTGTCCACATGCATTCGAAAAAAAACGAAATGTCCATAAAGAAAAAAAGAGAAAACAAAAGAAAACATTGCATAACCATCTCATTAAATTCGTGGTAAATTACCAACATTAAATCAACATCAACAATAATTTTAAATAAGCACACAGAATGTGCGAATATGAAATCTATATGTGAGTAGGTGCGTGCGTGGATAGAAGTGCGTGTAATGGCGGCGCAGAGGTACTGACCAAGTTTGCAGATATTGAAGGCACCAATGAGTATTGCGGGTCATCAGACACCAAGATAGGTGGACAAGCAGTTTTCCGCGTTGCCTTCAGAACAGCTCACGACGGTCGGTCTGGAAGCGCACTGCTTCAGTCACGCACCAGACATATTTCGTTTCACATGAAACAGCTGATTGATACGCACGCTGTCTTTCCACCAAACCATCACTCATACTGGCAAACCTCATGTGCAAACAAACGGATGACGCTCAGATTCAGGTACTACACACTCCCTTTAAATACAACTTCCTTCCGTTGTTAATTGACACGCTCCACCCAAAATCACGCTAAAATGAAAGTGAAAGTAATCAAACTATTAGCAGCTATGTGACTCGCGGCACAGATTTTCTTCATTGTCACACTCTCCCCCCCCTAGAAAAAAAAACAACCCATGGTTGTTTTAGGAAGAGAGAGAAAACAACAATTAAAATCCTAGAAAATCTTCGTCATCTGAGGTTTCTTGGAATAGATCCAGGAGTTTCGCTTTTTCCTGTAATTCAATTTCCTCAGCGGTTGGATAACACATTTTCAAATTACAAACGTGAGCTGTGCGGACATCTTCTCCCGTGTCTTCCAAGACTACTTGGTAGTTCAAAGGACCTAACTGCTGGAGAATACGGTAAGGACCTTTCCATTTTTGTGCTAGTTTTGCACTAAATTTCCGCTGTGCATTAGACTGTGGAAAGTTTCGCAACCATACTCGGTCTTTGCTTTTGAATAGTTCATCTCTTCTATTCTTGTTATAATTTCGCAGTTGTCTCATTTTGGCTTTCTTGCTATTCTCTTTGGCTTGAGTTTGCAGATGATGGAGATGATGAACTACATCATAGGAGGCAGCGTCTGGAGTTAGATTAGTCCCACAGAGTATTTTGTCCATTGGACTTTGGAGTTTCCTACCAAGCTGGAGTTCTGCTGGGGTTAGTCCAGTGGTCTCTTGAACGGCTGAATTAAGGGCGAATCTGAATTCTGGTAAGAATTGGTCCCATTTCTGATGGTTGTCGTCCACATAGGCTGCCATCATGCTCTTGAGAGTTCGGTTCACTCTTTCGGTCATGTTGGTTTGTGGATGATAAGCTGTAGTTAATTTGGGAGTAATACTCCAGTTCTCACATAACTCTCTGAAAACAGATGAAACAAACTGAGCACCTCTGTCTGAGAGAATGAAGTCTGGTACACCCCACCGTGTCAGGATGTCTTTTCTGAAGATGGTGGCGACATTCTTGGCTGTGGCATTGCGAATAGGGAACAACTCAACCCATCGGGAATAGTAATCAACAAAAACCAACAGGTATTCATTTTGATTTGTGCTACGGGGTAATGGTCCCATGAGGTCGACTCCCAGCATTTGGTTTGGGCGGCTGGTAGTGATTTGCTGTAGCTTTCCAGCAGGTTTTCGATTATCACTTTTCAGAGTCTGACATTTCACACAGGTTCTCACATGCTGTTTTACGGCTGTCCACATGCCCGGCCAGAATGCTACTTCCTGAAGTCGTTTATAGGTCTTGTAGATTCCGCCATGGCCACTCATGGGAGTGGAGTGATAATGCTGGAGAAGGGTGGATCTGAGACTGCTGGGAATGTAGATTCTGTAATGTAGTTGGTTATTTGTCAGGTATGTTTTGTGATACAATTTGTCCTCAATGATTTCGTACTGGTCACTCAGACTGGCACAATTATCTGCAACCGATTGCAATAATTTTGAAACTTCGGGGTCGTTGTGCTGTTCTTCCCACAGGACAACATCTGACACAGGCAGTGCTGGGTCTTTTCCGCTGGTGTATAAGTTACATCCTGGGGTATACGAAGACCTGGATAGAGCATCCGGAGCTACATTTAACTTCCCTTTTCTGTACTCAATAACAAAATCAAATTTCTGCAATCGCAGAACCCAACGGATGAGGCGGCTGGTGGTTTTAGTGGAGTTCATGACCCATTGCAGTGCAGCATGGTCAGTGACAACGGTGAAAAGTTTGTGCTCCAAGTAATGTTGCCACTTTTCCAGGGCCCAGATGACTGCCAGACATTCTTTCTCTGTTGCAGTATAATTGAGTTCGGCCCCAGTTAAGGTTCGACTTGCATAGGCGATAACCTCCTCTCTGCCAGCATCCTTCCGTTGAGCTAATATGGCACCCAGGCCGATGTCACTGGCATCGGTGTATACCATGAAGGGCCGCTGAAGATCGGGATGACCCAGAATGGGCGGTGAGGTGAGGCAAGACTTTAGCTGGTCAAAAGCTTGTTGACACTGAATTGACCATTGAAACCTATGTCCTTTTTTTTTCAGTGCGTTGAGGGGTTCAGTAATCTTGGAAAAATTTTCAACGAAGCGGTGATACCACCCTGCTAACCCGAGGAATCGCTGAACTTCCTTCAAGTTTGTAGGCACAGGGTAGGCATGAATGGCTTCAGTCTTACAAGGGTCTGCTGAAATGCCCTTGACACTTACAACATGTCCTAGGAAGGTGAGTTCTTGAAGACAGAATTGACTTTTTTTCAAGTTTATGGTGAGACCAGCAGTTTCTAGTCTATGGAGGACAGTCTGGAGGTCATGGAAATGTTGTGTTATTGAAGGCGAGTACACAATGATGTCATCGATGTACACAAAGCATATTTTTCTCCTTAGTTCTCCCAGGACTGTCTCCATGAGCCTCTGAAAAGTTGCGGGAGCATTTTTGAGCCCAAACGGCATAACATTAAATTGATAAAGACCTGCAGGAGTGATGAAGCTGTCTTGGATTTGCTGTCAGGGTCCATGGTCACCTGCCAATATCCACTGTTTAGATCAATCTTAGAGAAGATGGCTGCTCCGGAGAGTGATTCCAGGATCTCTGTGATATTGGGAAGAGGGTAAGCGTCACTTTCTGTTACGGAATTAACTTTTCTATAATCCACACAGAATCTGAATTTGCCGTCTTTTTTAGGCACCAAGACCACCGGTGATGCCCATCCAGAGTGGGAAGGTTCAACTATTCCTTGTCTCAACATTTCATTAAGTTGCTCATCCAGTGCAAGTTGCTTGATGGGAGACAAACGGTATGGTCGTTGTTTGATGGGTACTTGGCTGGTGGAATAGATGCGGTGTTGGAGAACCTCAGTACGTCCAGTACTGAGAGTGCATACTTGAGGGTAGCCTTCCAAGGATTTGAAGTAACTGTTGCTTACCTTCCAAGGGTAAATGAGCAGCGTCCACAGTTTTTTTAATCAATGTCTTTTCATCAACACTGTCCACGGGTTGAACTTGCAATAACGATGACATAGGGGGTACAGAAGTTAATAAGGAAAGGTTTTGTGTGGCTTCCTTAAGTTGTCTCCTCTCTTTTTTGGGACTTACATTTGGCACACTTGGATTTCCTGGTTGAAAAGGGTACTCCTTTGACGGATCAAGCTTGAAGGAGTATCTCTGATCAATGACATTGAGTTGCAAGCCACTGAAGAAAATGAAGTCCAACCCCAAGACTACAGCATAGGCTAGAGCTTGGGAGGAAAGTACAGCAGTAGGTAAGGTAAATGATTGGTCGTGTAAATGAATTGTGGTGTTCAACCATCCTAATGGTGTCTCTGCTTTTCCATTTGCTAGATACAGAGGACCACGGCACCACGGTTGCAGCTGGTCCGGGGATGTAAGTTGCCTCATGAGATTCTCATTGATGAGTGTGTAGCTTGCACCAGTGTCCACAATGGCCTTTCCTGACCAGGCATCGATACAAAGTGGGACAACTAGTTGTTGAGGTACCGCTACACGTTCATTAGAGCTTGTAGTTGAGGATGAGGTTTTTTACTTGTGGATGGTGACTTATGCATCCTAGTTGCAGCAACAGAGTTGTTGGATGGATGACCACTTAACTTGGGGTGATAAGGATGTTTGCCGCTGGTGGAATACTGAGGCCCAGATGTCTGAGGTGACTGTGGAGAGGTATAGTGTGGACATTTTCCGGGTGGATGCTGTCCTCTACATCTCCAACACTGAACTGGGATTTTCTCAGCAGGTTGGTTTGAGGAAGATCGTTGTGATGTGGGTAGATGCTTTGGGCCCATTCGACCGCAGTCATAACGAAGCTGTTGTTCATAATCTTTCTCTAGTTGATGTCCTAATTTTACCATCTCTTCCACAGTGTTCACTCGGCTACGTAATTGGCTTGCAAGGTATGGCTTTATATTCTTTAGTATCATCTTCACAATCTCACCTTCTGTAAGATCGACCTTCCATCTTTTACAGAGAGCTCTGTAAGAAAACGCAAAGTCTCTAATAGTTTCTGTCTCTTTCTGAATTCTAGTACGGATACGTTCAGCTAATTCGTCCTCATAATCCTCAGAAAGGAAAGCAGATAAAAATGCAGCCTCAAACTCATTCCACGTGGTTATGGTGGTCCGTCTAACTTCCCACCAGTCTCGTGCTGTTCCGTATAGGACAGTACGGAAGGTAGCCAGGATGTCTGCATCTGTCAGGGGATGTAGAGCCAAAAAATCCTGACATTTGGTTAAGTACCGTAAGGGGTCTGCATCGTCTGAAGGCCTTCCAAATGTGGGGAAGGTTAATCTTATATGGTCACTCTTAACCACAGATGTTGAAAGAGGGGTTGAAGAAGATGGTGTCACTGGAGCAGAAACAGATGGCAGGGATGAAGTAATGGTGGTGCTGGGATCTGGTGTCAATACACGCAACTTTTGTTGATCCACACTTTCTTTGACACTTTGAAATCCTTTCTCCACTTCACTTTTCAATTCTTTGAAACTGGTGAGACATTGATCAGTTTGTGTAACACATTGTTGGAGTTGTGAATTTATCTTATCCTGGCTTGTTTGGAATACGTTTTGAACAGCTTTGATGTCCTGCTGAACCTCTGACTGGAGCTGATCAACCATGAAACGTAGTTCAGACACCAAGGTAGATTCCACCTTTTGGAGTTCTCCAGTGATCATTAGCTTCATTGTTTTAATCAGTTTGTCTGTTTCAGACTCCTCTTGTTGCTTAGTGGTAGTAAACAGAGTGAAAACTTGACTTTTGTTATCCTCCACTTTTGCAGCAAGATCAGCAATCTGACTCTTGTGATGAGAAGAAGTTTCTTTCACTTCCTTGGTAAGTTCATTCACTCTTTTTTCTTGTCTTGTCATTAAATCAAACAAGGTATCCCAGTTACCTTGTACCCGAGCTGTGACTTGTTGTATTTCCCTTCCAGGAGTCGGTAAAATGCTGGGTAGATCATGTTGTGCCACTGAAGACGGAGTTCCACCTTCAGATGAAGTACAAAGTTGCATGTTATCCACTTGTGGTGCCCAGGTGAGGGTTTGCACTGGAGTGCTGCCAGCCAGAGCAGGAAAAGACGTGTGCACATGGGTTCCAGGATGACTAGGGCTGAATGGAATAGGGGTATGGTAGAAGGCAGGAGCACTTGGAGGTGGTACCAGAGGCATCCGAGGTCGCAGTACAGGCGGCCATACTGGAGTTGAGATGTCTGGTGGAGGCTCCATTTCCACAAAAGTAGATTGGGAAGGAGGGGTATTGGCCATGAGTGTTTGAGTGTAAGAATGTTGGGTGTGAAAAATAAAATAAAATAAATATATCAGTAAATGAGATGTGTGTCAGTTTGTTTGTCCCCCCAAAAGTTTTCAAAACAACAAAATACAACTTTTCACAAATGTTCAATCAATATTTTCCACAAAAAAAAAAACATTAAGTCAGAAACAAAAAAGCATTCAAGGCAAGTCACCTTCAATTATCTCAATTACTGTGACACCTACGAGATAGCACTCTAATTAGCGTTCACACGGTTTACAAAAACAAAAAATTATATATATTTTTTTTTCCACAAAAAGAAACTTTACAAGGTTTCAGAGTTTTTTTTTTTTTTTTTTTCAGTTGTTCAATTCACAAGCAGTTTCAAAATGTTCAAAATCAAATGTCCAAAGTTCATGTTCAAATGTTCAAGTCCCTGTTCGGGCGCCACTCTGTAACGGTGGTGGCCCGCCCGTAAATAAATTATAATTATTTTAAAGAAAAACCTTCGGGCGCCAGACAGGATTAAACCTGCCAAACAATTAACTTAACCCAGGATAGCACAGAAAAGGTAACCACCTGTTACACAACAAATTATAATAATAATCCCAGGAAAAATGTCAGTTCACAAGGGATATTTATTTTCCACACATGTTCATAATCATGAATCACACAAAAAATGAAATGGACCCAAAAAAAAAGAAGAAGAAAAAAAAAACATTAGAGGTGAAATTCACACTAGCGGTCTCTGGTCGTCGAGATCCGTGCCGGGAACCGACCGCGTCACGCTATCCACGGTTGCAGATTCGTGTCCACATGCATTCGAAAAAAAACGAAATGTCCATAAAGAAAAAAAGAGAAAACAAAAGAAAACATTGCATAACCATCTCATTAAATTCGTGGTAAATTACCAACATTAAATCAACATCAACAATAATTTTAAATAAGCACACAGAATGTGCGAATATGAAATCTATATGTGAGTAGGTGCGTGCGTGGATAGAAGTGCGTGTAATGGCGGCGCAGAGGTACTGACCAAGTTTGCAGATATTGAAGGCACCAATGAGTATTGCGGGTCATCAGACACCAAGATAGGTGGACAAGCAGTTTTCCGCGTTGCCTTCAGAACAGCTCACGACGGTCGGTCTGGAAGCGCACTGCTTCAGTCACGCACCAGACATATTTCGTTTCACATGAAACAGCTGATTGATACGCACGCTGTCTTTCCACCAAACCATCACTCATACTGGCAAACCTCATGTGCAAACAAACGGATGACGCTCAGATTCAGGTACTACACACTCCCTTTAAATACAACTTCCTTCCGTTGTTAATTGACACGCTCCACCCAAAATCACGCTAAAATGAAAGTGAAAGTAATCAAACTATTAGCAGCTATGTGACTCGCGGCACAGATTTTCTTCATTGTCACAATATACTTTTACGTGTTTATTTTATTGCACTTTATCTATTTGCGTCTGAAGATTTCAATTAAAATACATATCTTTAAAGGGTTAAACGTTTTTTCCTTCACTTCAGCTGCACTTTTATACACCAAACTTTACAGTTGTATTCCCATCTATATTCTGAAGGTTTTTACTGAGGGGTTTGTTCATATATCATTCGCCTGGTTTTATACAACATTTCATTCTTAAAAACATGGTGAAAATGTCTGTTCACAGTATTTTCTGATTTATGGAGTGATAAAAAGATAAATCCAAAATCCCCTCAGTAAAAAACGTTAACTCTAATACGTCAACAAAATGAAACAAGAATTTTGAACCTGGCTTTATCCAGTGTACATTTATTTTCTGGAAATGTTTGTTAATTATTTATGTTTTATATGCCTAATTTGCTTATTTAAACATACAATTTCAGAAAACGAATACAGTTTTTTTTTTTTTTTGCAAATTGCAATTCTTAATGTAATCAATTGTTATCGTTTTTTAACCATATTCACCTGTTGTATCTTGAATTAAGGGATTTTCCATTTATAATATTGCGTTTATACAAGCATATTTATTATTATTGCTTGCACTGGGATATATCAGTATGATATTGCTGTTCTTTTCCAGCTTAAACTGGATCTATGAGTGACAAGCCTGTCCCAGGGCCTCATGGCTTCCCAATTTAGAGTTTGTGTAAGTCGCTCTCGGCAATAATGACAACACAAAGATGGACAGATACAAAGAAAAACAGACTTACACTAAAAGACTCCGAGCCATATCTAGAGACCTGAATATTACTGTTAATATGAGACTTGAGGGAGAAAACACCCTTGCAATCGCATTGCTAATCAACCAGCCTAACACATTTTAATATTCTTCTTTAGTCACTTTAGTATTTTTTTTTCTTGCATGTATTGAAGTGTTAATTTCTGCTGGGCTCATTTGCATTAGTCATAGTTTTTATCTTTTGATGAAAGTGTAATTTAGATATTTCATTTTTTACTTTGTTTTTACTTTGATTGAAATGATAGTTTTAGGTTTTTAGTTGGACAAAAAAATGCAAATTGACAAAAACGTGTCAAAAGTTGTTTTTTTTTACAGAAAAGTATACATTTATAATATTGTTATAGAACTCTATACTTTACAATTTATATGAGGAAAAATGGGTCTCATTTACTAATTTACTTTATGTTTTAATTTAGACATTGTGGTTCATTGATATGTTACTTGAAATTATTTTGAAAGATTTGAAATTTTGTGTGAACTTTTTTCTGCTTATAAATAATAAATATTGTTTAATAACTTTTGAATGAGACCGGAAGGAAGAGGCTGTGCTGTATAGTGAATAAGTCACAACAACGCCCTTCAGCCGTGACTTATTCACAGCACAGCCTCCAGTAACTTATTG
Organism: Chrosomus eos; assembly: GCA_036326025.1. NCBI lineage: Eukaryota > Metazoa > Chordata > Actinopteri > Cypriniformes > Leuciscidae > Chrosomus > Chrosomus eos. The sequence goes on along the minus strand of JAZAVI010001186.1, from coordinate 2,082 downwards.
CTTTTATAAAACGGTTACCACACAATACAAATATCAAAGCTGAAAAATATGTATCATGAAGTAAAATCACTAAAAGCCTTCCTTCCGCCGTTCAATGATCAATATCAATGACATCATACATGTGTTTACGTTGCTAAGAGTGGTTGCTAGGGGTGTTGTGTAGTGATACCAAAGAACGTATATTTACAAGAAGTGAAAGCCAATAGGGGTTATGCCGAACGCCCAGCGTTCGAACCGGAAAACGGGTATAAGCATTTCCGGTTTTCACTTCTGCAGCGGCATATTATGTCTATGTGCAGCGGTATCTGTTAGGTGATCTCTGAGGTAACTGCTCATTTTGTGTTAATTTTCGCTTATTGTAATAAAACTCTTATTTCTGATCAAAATGTTGTGAATTTGTTTTAATTAAAATGTCACGAATGCTGAAATGACAGAAACGGGACCATCCGCAATAGTAGCCTACTCTGGAGGTCCGTTTGGCAATATGGTGTACATCTGAGATTGACATTAAGAGTAGCTCCTGTAAACACCGGCTATAAAAGGTCGCCATTACTACACTGTTGTGCCGATAGACGATAGTATCAAAGCTCAGTCCGTTTTTACTTTCACTTTCAGAGAATGAGCGCGTTTACATGCACGTTCTTAAGATTATACTGAATAAACTGACAATGCATGTGGTCATGTAAACGCTAACCCGTTTTCCTTTATCGGAGTCAAGTCATAAGTTTAAGTATAAACCGATCGACTCAGCTGATTTTTGCCCCTAGGCTCTGATTTTCCCCGGCATTTAAAACACATTAACCCGGCCGCGTTCTTTGGGCTTATTGAAGTGCGCATTATGTGAAGTGCATCCAGATAGAGAGAGCACTGGTAGGAGGACATATCGCAAACTCCGACTCTTTCGTGACCAAGAAATTATTAAAACGTGTTCTCATCTAGTGCAGAAGTAAAGTCAAAATGCTGCAATGGCATGAGAGGAGAATGTGTGTCAGTAACGTTAAATTTCCCGCTGACATGTTGAAATACTCAGTCATATACAACAATGATTAGGATCTTTTTTTTTTACCTCACTATACCGGTAAATAACCTGATGTAGCCTATTAATAATCACTCCACCTTTCTTAGCAAAATAGAAAAAGATTATCATATATAAAACGAAGTAATAAAAAAAGCAAATTAATGAGTAAATAAGCAAGTTTAATAATCAAATAAGTAAGCCCCGTCCCCCTCACGATAATATCGTGTATCGCCGATCTCACAGGCTGACGATAGGACGATATAGGATATGAAAATTGAGCATATTGCCCAACACTACTACACTGTTTACCTATGTGTTTACCTCAGCAGCTGACGGCCGGAAGTAGTTATACCCGTTTTGTAGAACCCGGAAGAATGTTGCGCATAACCCCTATAGAACGTTCCATTGCAACACCAGCGCCCAGCAGCAGCGCTACGCTTCCGCCATTTTGGGGTGAAAGCGACTCGGCAGTCATATATTATACATGTATTTAGTCCAGTGCAGAGGTCATTTTTAGGTGGAAATAATTAGGTGAATATTTTACCATACAACAGTTAACGTTATAGCAGTTAAAAAGAAGTTGCTAACCAGGCTTTTCCCCCACATAACTTGAGACAGGAAAGTTCAGGATTTAATTAATTATATTACTCTCTACATTAAATGTGAGGGATAAGAATAAAGTGATATGAGTTCATAACGTTATAATAACGTTAGACTGATTCCCAGGAGGTACACACAACGTTACAAACAAAAATAAGTTATCAATTAAATAAATGAATTCAGCAAATAAATGTAATTGTACTAAAATGTAAATGTTGGACAATAAATATATAACAGCAATAGAATAGCTTTACAGTAAACTTCTTATATCGTATATTAATGACCGTTAAAGCAAGACTATGTAAACAAAAACACAGCCACTGTACAAAAGTGGCAATTATAGGATAACCGACACAGCAATGCATCATGTTCTATAAGATCATCATGTTTGTAGCATGATCCAGGGGATTAAAACGTACAAAATATATTTTCAGGCCTACTGGAGTTGGTGACTAATAATAGTA
>JAZAVI010001185.1:0-26452 GCA_036326025.1 Chrosomus eos | reverse complement strand
GTGTTTTGTAAAAGGAAGTGTTTTGTGGTCACGTTAATGTACCGAGAATTATATATAGACACAGAGAGAGAGAGTTTGAAATCGAAACAATACTTTATTTTACATACACAGACATTACATCATTACTTTTTTTTTTTGGGAACAGTTCTTTTGGGAGAGGTTGCCCTCACTCCAACTTTTTGGGAGTGGTCAGTGGCTTTTTCCTGGGGATTCAGTTTTCCTCAGGAGATTTGTCCCCTTCATCATAGCCTTTCATCTTCCTCAGTGCACTCATAGTCTGAAATCATAGAGTCAAGCACTGGAGCATATCACGCAGCATTCTATCGAATTTACTGACATATCCTCGAAGGCCTCATTTGGGAAACGCACATCCGCTGGAGCCTTTGACAGGAAGATTCCCTGTGTCCAGTTGTGGTTCTCATCAGCTCGAGGTGTGAGTTGAGTTTTTCCATCTTTCCAGAGTGCCACACATTCCCTTGAAATCTTTTTCAAGGGAGGACCATGTCTTTTAGGTCACTGAACTCCCCCCATTTGCGGTTGGGGGAACCTTCATAGATATTCCGGAATGACTAAAGATGAAATGGGAAAAGAAAATTAGTTTAAGCACATTATATTTTTATTTTTTATATATTCTATTTATAGTTTTATATACTTACAGCTTCCATTTTGGATTTGTTTATAGAGAGAGAGAGCTGAGTGTGTTAGGGAATACTCAATTGAATACTCTCTGAAAATATATGATATGAAGCGGATGTGCGTAGCTTAATGGGAGTGTCAAAGGGTATATTTTTCGGGACAAGAGTAACCACAAGAGACAGGAAGTACCGAAAATTATATTTTATTATGTCATTACTCCAGATTTTATCCCCGATTAATTTTCCATAAGACCCTCAAGGAGTGATCCACGTCAGCTCCTGCTTTTGACAGGAGGGGTTTGCCATAAGGATCTGCTCCTGTCTGGAATTCTTGAGCCATCTCAAAGCAGTTGCGCCAGCATCACCTTAAGGATTTAGGGGGGAAGCCACTCTCCCAACAGGGCGTCAAAGGTCACCTTTAGATTTCCCAACATCTGTTCTGCCTGAGTCAGCCTATAGCGCATGCTATTGAATCCAACGTACACTCCCTCGTCCATTTCAGAATTTTTTCAAAGTGAGATAACGCATTCCTGAGACCTTCCTTTATACTCCCAAAAGGAAATTCCAGAGAATCATTACGGGGAAGTGCCTCCAAATAAGGATTTATGGAAGTCCCGAGAATTATATTATTATAGTGTCATACCCTAAAGTGTCCCACATGAGGGTGTCACTCCATTTATTTTTTTGCATGGAGTACCCGAGTGCGTCCAGCAGAGTACGCCAAAGGGCTCATGTTTATAGTTTATTTCCCGAGAATTATATGAGTCAAGAGAGCACACATAAAGTACATATTTACAAGTGTTTATTTATGTCACATCAGCTGAACAGATACATTATCTTGCTGTACACACTGTACACAATGTATAGCATAAACAGATATATTGATATTTGAATCAGCATCAGCAGGAATTCCAACCCATCAAGGACAGAGCGGAAGGTGCTTTTCCAGCAGGATTGCCTCATGCCTTTCCTTGTCATTCTGCAAAGAGTTAAATGGGAATAATTAGTTTCAGTTTCAAATTAATAATAATAGTAAATAAATAATAAAACAAATACTTACTTTATTGCAGAGAGTTAGAGGCACACACAAGAGAGTCAGAGAGGTGTTCAGTTGAGGAGCCAAATGCAATCAAAAAGTCAAACACCCAGAGACCCCATACTTTATGCACACCCAAACAGGAAGTGGGAGTACCCAATAAGTACCGAAAATTATATATGCATTGGGTCAGTACCGAGAATTAATCGCTCAAAGAAAAGTCCCGAGAATTATATTGGGTGCAGTACCTGGTGCAGCCACCCATTGAAATACATTGAGTCCCGAGAATTATATGCGCCCATTGAAATACATTGAGTCCGAGAATTATATGCGCCCATTGAAATACATTGAGTCCCGAGAATTATATGCGCCCATTGAAATACATTGAGTCCCGAGAATTATATGCGCCCATTGAAATACATTGAGTCCCGAGAATTATATGGGCCCATTGAAATGCATTGAGTCCCGAGAATTATATGCGCCCATTGAAATACATTGAGTCCCGAGAATTATATTTACCCTCATTGAAATACACTAAGTCCCATTTCCCATTGAAACACAACAGAGTTATATGAAATGTAAAATAAAAAGCTTTTATTTGAATTCAATACAGAGTTATTTACAAGCACATAACACACATTTATTTTTAAGCACTCTTTTGTTTCTGAGCAATCCTGACACTTCTCCTTGGGTTGCGCTTGACCCTCAGACTCATGCGCCTGGTGGGAGGGTCAACCTTTCTCTTAGTGGGGCGTGGCTTGGGAGTGAGGGTCAGTCTCTTGGGGAGAGTTAGCGCACCGGGCATACCAAGGGCCAGCTTTCCATGGATGATTTCCTCTCTTCCCTGCAGCCACTCAGGAACAACCAAAATACACTCTTTACAGAGGTCAGTAAAGGTCATACAAATCTGATCAGTGAGGGTCAGCAAGAGGCGAAACTTGAGGTCAAGCACAATGTCATTAATTTCACTGAAGGCAATCAGCATCTGTGACCACACACCCTCATCTTTAGCAGAGGGGAGGGATGGTCTGTGCAGGTCAGCACTAATCTGTCTCAGCTGATGGTCAAGCTCATTCAGTGGAGTGGTAACCACAGTGTTGTTGTAGATGAGCCTTGATTGACTCAGAACCATTGCACCCCATCTGGACAGCCTGGCGCAGGTCTCCTCAGAGTCTGGAAAGAAGTCCACCACTTCTGTGACCTTTGACCTGAAGAAGTGGACTCTCTGGGCAAGCTCCACAAGGGAATTGCGGACAATTACTGAGGTCATCTGAAACCAATGGAGAGGAGGGGTTAGATTAAATTAAATTAAATTAAATTAAATTAAATTATTTTAAATTAAATATAAATAAAACAATACTCACTTTCTTTTTATTTCCTTATTGTATGAGAGGAGAGATGTTTCCAGTAGGCTATTCAGTTGAGTTATGCCTCCAAATGAATTCCGCTCCTCCTTTATTTGAGATATTCCGGAAAGAGGCATGACGCTTAATCCGGGGGTGGTTCTACTGTAGTCCCGAGAATTTATTTCAGCAGGAAGTCCCGAGAGTTAAATTACAGGAAGTCCCGAGAATTATTTCAGGAAGTGATTATGGGAAGTAATAATTTCAGGAAGTCCCGAGAATTATAATAATGAGGAAGTCCCGAGAATTATCTAAAATGGGGCTGACGTTTATCCGGTGGGAGGCCCTAATTGGAGCATATAAGCGGAGCGTAATTTTCGGAGAGTCACAAGCATTCTTCTCCTCTGAGTCACTCTGAAGAAATTTCAAAATGGATCCTACTGATGTGAGTATTATTTAATTTAAAATTAAATTAAATTAAATAAAATTAAATAAAATAATAATCTAATGTCTTTCAAAAGGTTGCCTGGTACCACCGCAGTCATTACCTGATGCAGGAAGCTGAGCAGCTCTTGCGTATGCTGAAAAAGCTGAAGTATGAAGTGGACGAGAAATGGTCACCCATTCGAGACTTATTTACTGAGCTGATGACTGAACAGAGTATACCCTTTCCTGAGCCAGACGTGACCAGTCTGATGAGACACATCCCAGTGAGAAAAATCCACGAGCCTCTGATAATCCAGTCGGCGAGAAGGTGCCTGCGTGACCTTGCTGAGGCCTTTGCCCTAAAGTATTACTTTGGGTGCAATCCAATGGTGCTGACTAAATTTCTGGGAGAGTTCTGGAGGGATCTCGAGGGGCAGATTGAGGAAAGAAAAGTGGTGCTCCCCCTTTGGTCTATCCTGGTGTGATCAAATCCTTGCTGAATTCTGTCGAGGGCCCTGGATAAAGAGTTGAAGGGATTCAGAAAGAAGGCCAACAGAGATAGGGATTGGGCTGAGACTGACCATCTGAAGGCCATTACTTGGGAGCGGGGAGAGAAACAATCCCCTGAGAAACAGGCCCAGAACCCCTCCTGGACCCAGAACCCCACCTTCCTCTCCCATTAGAGCCAGATCCAGATCCAGATCCCCACACAACCAAGATTAAAAAATTGTGTAATGTTTGTATTTTTATCATAAAAAAAAAGCCAAATGTATTTTTTCTCTTGTGTCTTTATTTCATTTGGAGTACAGTTGTGTGAACACTAGATGGAGTCATCGCTCTGGCTCGTCAGAGTCACTCTCATTGTCTGAAAAATCTGAATAGTTGGCATAGTTTTGCTCCCCATAGTCATGCCCATTCTCGCTGGCAGAGTAAAAGGACTCTGGGTCATCCTCATGGTCATCCCCATGGTCATTGACTGGGGGGTCATCCAAAATTAGGCCATCGAGAATTTCACTGAAGCCATTTTCGGGGTCATCCTCGGGGTAATCACAACAATAATGTCTTCATTTTGGGGCTCCTCATCAGCGTTGCCACTGCCACCAAAAAGCTCTTCAAAATCATCGTCATTCCAGCCACCCCCCTCTGTATCTAAAATCTCTACCTCTGGAAACTCCATTCTCATTTTAGCAATAATGTCATCCTCTTCTATGGTCAGTTCTTCCACTGCTTTAGATAAAAGATTGGTCAAATACTCTATTCTTGATATGTCCCCGTAGCCCCTCTCTTTGTACTGCTGCACTGAAAGCTGCAGGCTCTCATAGTCAGAGACTATGTTAAACAGCCAAGTCCTATTGTACGACATAGTTTCCAACAATAAAGCTCTGTGTGCTATTAGTATGAACTATTTGCGTGAATCTATCGACGGGTTTATGTGCTAAAAAGATGAACTTTTTCACTGAGAAGGGTACTCTTGCGTGGTGGTGTCCAGACATTGTGGCTGCGGAGGCCATAGACAGTAGTGAGGAGGGAAGGCCGATCAGACTTGACCTCCTCATAGACTGCGAGCCTGACGGAAGCATGAAAAGAATTGTGAGGAAATGGAACGAGGAGGGAAGGATCACTGGCTACACTGTGAATGGGAAACCTTTTGGGAAGGGTAGCGGATTCATGGATCCACTCCCATCCTACTGTACCCTCAACTGTCACCTCTACAGGGGAAGGTGCTTTGGGAAGCCCTGTAGGATCCTCCAGATGCTCCCCTCCAGGGGGCTCGTTTTAAAAACCGACCATTGCCTTTTCCTATTGGATATGGGACTCTTCCCAACAATTGAGGCAGTGAGGATACAGCAGCAGTGCATCAGGAGACCAGACTTCCAGCCCCTCGCAAAGTGTGGAGTGCTTCTGACTCACGAGGGCGACCTCATGACCTTTCTGGCGATGGCTGACACTAAATAAAAAAAAAAGTCCCGAGAATTATATCCTCCAGCCTCCTCCCTCTGTTCTAGCCCCTCTGTATCCCCCCTCGGACCTCAAGGGCTCCCATTTAAGTGTTTCCCAAGGGCAGACCCCCATTGCTGTCCACCCTGAGAGTTTCATGGTGCTGACCACTTCGGATGACCCTCAGTGACCCTCTCAAAAAAAGTCCCGAGAATTATATGCCATTTCAAAAAAGTCCCGAGAATTATATTCCCCACACTAATCCCCCTCTAGATACCCCAATGGTCACTCCAGGGCTACCATTCGAATTCATATGGTTAGCTGACCCCCACGGCTGTCCACCCTGGGAGTTACATGGTGCTGACCACTCTGGACGACCCCCAATGACCCTCTCAAAAAAAGTCCCGAGAATTATATGCGATTTCTAAAAAAAGTCCCGAGAATTATATCCCCTACTATCTCCCCTCTCTATCCCCTCTGGAGGGGGGGCTGACCCCAATGGGCTCCCTCCCTACCCCCATGGGCTCAGTTTCATGGTGCTGGCTACTCTGGAAGACCCTCTCATAAAAAGTCTGAGAGAATTATATGCCTTATTTTATTCACATCCTGTTTCCATTCTGATGATGCTGTTCTCAGAATAAGTACAGGGGAAACAGTGTGGTGGTATTAAAAGGAAAGCACAGTGCTCATTCAGAAAAATTCCACAATGTTTTCAACTCCAAAGGGAACAATTTCCTGGTGGTGTCCAGAGTCTCACATTTTTGGTAAAAAACGGGTGACCGTGAGGGACGGAGCCTCGAGTGGAGTGGTCACCACTTCTTGGATAGAGTATCCTAATCTCACAAGGGCAGAGAGTCATCTCACACCATGGAAAAAAAGCCTATTCCCAGAGGCAATGTACAATTTGGGAAAGGTCACCGCCTCGGCTGAGCAGAGCTGGTACAACAGGACGGTGATTGTCAGCGTCTGGGATGAAGAGGATAAACTCACCTCCTGCTACCTCGACAGAAAACCCGTCCCAGTGACAGGTTTTGATGACTACCTAAACAAGCTGGAGTGGGATTGTATCCTCAGCTGCTCTCTCTATGAGGGTGAGGTTTTGGGAAAGGAGTGTAAAATCCTAAGGATAGATCCTGACAAATCAAGGGGAGTTTCACTGAGGAAAAAATGTGCCCTAGTTCTTTTGGATCTTGGAAAATTCTCCACTTCCCCTGAAGAGAGTGGGAGGATGGTTTGAAGGAATTTAAAAATCCCTGTACATCATGCACACTCCTCGGAGGGAGTGATTTCAGGATGACTAACGAGGCTGACCTACTAAACTGCCTCTCGGAATTTTGAAGGTATAAAATCATCAGCAATTCCACTTGGTTTTCACAAGCAGCAAAGGGCTCGAAAAGAATAGAGAAAATGATGGCTGAACTACCTGCAGTGACTACAGACCTCATCAACACCAGCACCGGTGTTTTCGCATACTGGGTAAAAGCCAAACACCTTTTCGGGCCTTCCTCGGATATCCCAAAAGATGAGCAGCCCATTATGCCCCTTTTAACTGACGATGATCCCGTGGCTTACGTGAATGTGGCCCTGTTGGAGCCCTTTGAGGAAAGGCCCTACTTTTGGGTTCTGAAATTTATGGACATTTACGGAGACCTGATCTCCTACGCTGCTGACAACAGTGAAATTTCTACCAGCGACCCGCTCTTTGAGAGATGCTCTAGTCAGCCGCTAAAGTGCTCTTTCGCTGCACTGATCTACCCTGGAAAGCTCATGGGAAAGCCCGTAAAAATTCTCTCCTTTCAGTTAGAACGGGGCCTAAAATTAAAAGCGGACTCAGTCCTGGTCCTCTACCAACTCTCGCTAAACTCTCCTCCCTACGGGGGTCAAGAGGTGGAGAGAGAGAGGGTTATCTGCCCATTCACTCAGACCGAGGCCTTCATGGAGCTGAGTCTGATGAAAGCTATGCTGAAGATGGCAAGGGGCCCCAAATGGTGGCCTCACCACACTGCCGGAACCTCTATGCTCAGAACATCTGATGTCATGATGCATCTGATGTAGTGAAACCCTCCCACTCTCTCTCTCTTGTATATAAATTCCCCTTGTAAATCCCAAACATCACATTCCACTAAAATGGAGAAGAAGAAGGAAGATGAGATTGAAACCATGATCTGTGCCGTTGTGACCTCTAGCCAGGGAACACTTGGCTATTGGATGCCAGCTGCCTACTTTTTGCCTTGTTTCTCAGAGCCTCCTGAGGAAGAAAAGGGCCCTAATTCCCGAAATCCCATCCAAACCCAGCTGCTTTGTGAGCATGGCACTTCTGGACAACCTCTCTGAGAAGCCCCTGAGCCCCCTTTTGAAATTTTGTCACCCTGACGGAACACTCGACTGTTTCTGTGAGGACAACAGAGTAATCTCCGAAGGCACTTCGCTCTACAAAAAATGCCTCTCTCTAGAGACTCTCTGCTGGTTCGACGCGTACGTCTACAGGGAACCCTCAGAGGGAGAAACGTTCTGGTGTTGACCTTCACTGGCTCTGGAAATTTGCCTTTCATTAAGAAAGCCAACCTTCTAGTACTCTACCCTCTCTGCGTGAATGACCCAGTCTACATTGGAGAGTGGGGAGAGCGTACCAGAGCTAGAAATCACGAATTAGAAAAAGAGAGCGTTGAAGAGCTGAGAATGATGAAACTGCTTCTGAGAAAAGCCAGGGGCCCGAGACTCACCAGAGAGGTTGTCAGCTACATGATGCACAGGGCCTCTGACCTGATGATGAATCTCGGCAACTTCTAAAAACGCTTAAAAGCAGAAAAAATCCTCCCTGCTTCGCATTTGAAAATGATTGTGACAAACGATTTGATTAGCTCCAGCAACGGCCTTCTGGGCTATTGGCTGAATAGAAATCACATTTTTGGAGATGATAAAATATTTTTAGACACACCACCCATCCCTTCAGAGGAACAGCCGCTTGTTCCGCTGATTAATCGCGACAGAAAGCCACAGGGCTTCATTCACGTAGCTCTCCTCAGCTATGTAGATGGTGGGAAACTGATGCCAATTTTAAGGTTTATGGACGGGGAGGGTAATCTGGTGAGTTTCAGCAGGGACAACCAGGAGGTCTCTGAGGAGGATCCCAACTGGGAACTTTACAAAAAGCTACCCTATCACTCTGTCTTCAAGGCTCACCTCTACGAGGGCTACCTCAGGGGAGGATGGTAAAAATTTTATCTTTCACATCCTCTCTTGGAGTGAAGAGAAAGAAGAATATGGTGCTGGTTCTTTACCCACTCTCCAGTGAAGACCCACCTTACACTGGGGAGAGGAGAGAAACAGACTTTTGAGCTAATGAGAGAGTTCCAACACATGAAAGAACTCTTGAAGCTGGCAAGGGGGCCTTTGTGGTGGCCAAGAGATGGCTTATATGGTATGCAGAAGACAGTGGATTTAGTCTTACACATTTCTGAGAGCTGTGGTTACTCGGGATTGTGCTGATGTGTGTCACACGTCATTACATCCGAAACCACAGGTGTTGAGGGGGCGTAACATTTTATAAAATAGCTTCTATCAATCAAACCCTCTACAATCAGCCAAGATGTTCAAGCTAAAGACAAATGCAATCTGCTTCAAGGTGGATTTTTCCTCCTCTTATCTTACAGAGCAAATGCTCTGTCCTAAAATCGAGAATGAGACCTTCCCAGAGATCTTTGTGGGGTCACTCTGCACAAACGAAATGGGAGACACCATCTTGAGATCTTTCTACTCTGAAGGCGAGTTGGAAGGCATCTACGTGGAGAATGAGAAAGTGGATGATCCAGACTTCATAGAGGATGCCCTGGAGGCTGACTGCCTGTGCTACATCAAGTATGTGTTGAATTATGCACTCATCTGTGACCCGAGAACTGAGGGTGGGATGAGAAGCTGTCGCCTGCTGCACATCCTCGAGAGCAGTGGCTTGACTGTCAAACCTGGTGAATACCTGGCACTGGTGCCCCTTGGTGACCATCACAATGACCATCTCACAAAGTCCTTCCTCCAGCTGCTGCAGACGAGAGGTGATGATTGGCTTGAAACAGTGATTGGCTTCGGCATCACTTCCACCAAAGACTTAATAACAAACTCTGAAATTGACTGTGGCAGATTGTAGCCTCCCTGATGCAATACCCTGGTGAATATACCCTGGTGAATGATTATGTGCAATACCTGATGAATATACCTGGTGACTGATTATGTGCAATACCCTGGTGAATGATTATGTGCAATATACCCTGGTGACTGATTATGTGCAATATACCCTGATGAATATACCTGATGCTGATTATGTGCAATACAACCTGATGAATATGGTGCAATAATTGTGTTGAAATAAAAACATGTATCAAATGTATTTTTTACTTGTTGTGTGGTTTATGCATAAAGCCATGTCCTTATAAATGGCTATAATTTCTATTAGCTTGGGGTTGCCCTTAGCTTAGCTTACACTTTCTGAGGATGTAGTCATAGCTCTAAGAATTGTGGTTATCTGAAAGAGTTGAGCACACACGTCATTACATCCGAAACCACACGTTATGCGTGGGCGTTGAATGTTTATATTTATTCTCTGCAAAGTACCTGCAATATGTATGCAAAATGCACTTCCTTGAATCATTCCCAGGTTTTTCCAACCTGCCCACTCCCAAGGAGTATATAAACTGGAGTAGTCCCTGGGATGAGGGTTACACTCCAAGAAAAACATGTTCTATTACTCTAGTGGAGCTGTGGCCTACTGGGTCCCGAGGGAAAGCGTCTTTACGCTTGAAACGGTTGATAAGAAGGAAGAGCTACTAGTTCCAGTCATTCAGTGGTCAGTCAAGGGCCAATATGGGAAAGCTAAGTTCAAAAGAGATTACTCTATGGGTGGTTGTGACAGAGTGCTGCAGCTGTACAGAGCGGACTGCAGCTTCGAGGGTGTCTACGTCAACGGCAAGAGAGTTCAGGAAGACTCAAAGAGGCACTCATACTATAAAAATCTCCCGTGTGCCGTTTCCATGGAGTACAACACGCACCCTGCACTCCTTGGAGCGTCGACTGCGGCGACTGTAGTGGACGTGATCGGGAAGAGAGGCCTGGATCTGCTACCGGGGCATGTCATGGTGATTGTTCCCCTTTCGAGTGACAGTGTGAAAGCAGAAATAGAGAGAACAATGTTTTTCAACAGGTTGAAACAAGAAAGGGGCAATCAGTATTTCAAGTACTTGATTTCTCTCAATGTAAGGCACATGGGTGATGCCATAGAGAGTCAAGAAGAGGTACCCTTCGTGGAACTGGCAACCTTAACTTGCATTAAATAAAATGAAAAATGCTGAGTAATACACTTCCTGTCTGTTCTTAGAATGTACTAGGATGTGAAGAGGAGTGTTTCCTCCATTTGGTCACTCATCTGAAATTTTATGAATGAGACGTGACACAGGATATTGTGGTAGAACAGCTGTACACCATGACATCATTACAATATAGACAATTATGTAAGAGGGCTAGGCCCTCCCTCTCAAGCTATAAATATGAGATTTATTTCTTAGAAAAATTACTTCCTACACCCTGGAAAAATGCAGTACATGACTTGTAACCTCATCAACTCCAACGAAGGAGTCTTTGGCTACTGGGTGGAGAGGGGTATTGCGCCACTATGTCCAGTTGTCCAAGATAGGCCAAAATGCTTTGTGAACGTCTGTCTCCTAGACAGCTCAGTGGTGAAATTTTGTGATGAAAATGGGGAACTGATTTGCATTTGCAAAGACAATGAAATTATTACTGAGGATAGCCCAGAGTTTGAGTATTTTAAGGGCCTTAAAACGATCTGCTCACTGATGGGTTATGTGTACGAGGGTAGAAACAGAGGGAGAGATGTGCTCGCAGTCTCTATCACAGGCTCAAAAAACCTGAAACACATCCCAGCTGGCAACCTCCTGGTTCTACACCCCCTCTGCGTAAGTGATGTGGGCTTTGTGACTGACCACAGGGAGCGTCAGCTGGGGAGAGACCCTGAGCTAGAGAGGGAGAGTCGCGAGGAGAGAGAAGAGATGAAAAAACTCCTAGAAAAGGCCAGAAAAGCTAGGCTGCATAAAAATGTCATTGCTACCAGACTAAATGTGACCTCTGACCTCCTTCTTGAACTTGGTGATTTCTGAAAAATAAAAAAATATTACCCTTTAAATGTGCAGTGTGAGTGTGTAAAAAACACAGAGATATATGGTTAGATAATATTTTTATTCAGAGTCAATTTTGTCATTTTCCAGTGGAGCCAAATCCCCTCTCTCCCCTCTCGGTCAGCCACTGGGCATCATCTCCGTGGAAAGGAAGGTATGACTGTTCCAACAGAGGCATAGGCATCAGCTGCCCTACTCTCGAGTGTTTCGGAAAAACTGCTGTTCTTTCCCTGCTAAAATTAATCAGTAAAATTTTCAGGCTTCCCCTGTAGTCTGGGTCAATCACTCCGCAGTGCGAGAGTACCTGGCTGTTGAAAGCCATGCTAGAGCGTCCGGTGAGCATAAACCACCTGTCTCTGGGTCCGCAAATAGCTACTCCCAAATCAATTTCCCTATATTCACCAGGAGGAATTTCCACAGTTACAGGAGTGAAAACATCAGCCCCAGCGGGAGTGCCAAGGGGAGCCGGAAGAGGAGCCCTGGCATCTTCTCCGAGGAGCTTATAGTAGATCTGAAGCTGGGGAATGTACACAGGTGCGGGAAGCTGAGCTTGAGCCATAATCACAATGCGTCTAATCTCTCTTTTGCCAGACTTTTAAACAATTCCACAAAGTAGGAGGAGTGGATGTGACTGGGTATTTTATCCTTAAATTCCAGGGAAATTGTTGTGGTTGACCTATTTACTCCCATCCAAATCATCCAGCCATCCAACACACCCTCCTCTTTTTCCCAATCTAGGCTAATGTGGCTGATCAGAGAGGGCTCGTAATCTTTCAGAAATTCCAGGAAAGGCCACCTCAGGGCCTCTGAGCCTCTGTTTCTCTTTTTCAGCCTCCTGTAGACCTCTGGGAGAGACTCCCTGTAGAGAGTGTCAAAATTTATCCTGAAACAGAAGCTTATTTCATCTTCTATCGCAGAGTAGAGGCCGTGAAACATTGGCGAGGGGTCAGCGCAGGGAAAGTGTTTTCTCAGCGAGTATGCCATCATCGTTGGCATGAATCTAGAGCTGACAATCAGAAAATCTAAAGTCTTTTCGCCAACCTCAGATTTCGCCAAAAATGCCAGCCCCTCCATCACCCTGTGTTTGAAGCAGTGAAGCCAGCCCCCGAAAAACACTCCCTGCTTAGCCATGTGGCTGACCTCCTTTTGCTGACCCTCCCAGGGCTCTCCGGCTGACTTTACAAATTGGCTGTGACTGGACATTTGCTCACCGTTTACTCTCATTACATCAGAGCCACCGTCAATCGAAACTATTCTAGCAAATCTCTTTTTAATTTCGGGGTCATTAACTATTCGCGTGAGAGCTTCAGATTTACCCGTAGCAGAGATCACACCCTCTAAAGCCAAAAGAATTACCCTAATTACCCTCCCATCCCTTGTTTTCCAAATTCCCTTCCCAATCTTTTCCATTGTTGCCTCCTCCAATTGTCATTCACATAGACATTTCCTGGGATTTATATAGCACATTCATAATCCCACTCTAGAGAAATTTCGTACCTTTTCAGGTTCGCAACAACAGCTGAGTCAGGCTGCCTGCCGTAGGCCTGAGTGAGTAGCTGCTCGTGAACGTGCACCAGGAGGTCAGTTTCGCTGCGAAACTGGGAGACGTCAACTGGGATGGTTTTCACCTTCTGCCTGCCGTTAAAGAAAACCCTCCCCATCGCCTCCTGAGCAACAATCCTGGAATCTCTCTGCCCTGGCACGTGTTTTGGGTCATACATGAAGATTCTGTAAACTCTAGCTGCCCTGAAACCGTCGAAATGCTCTTGATCATTTTCAAGCAATTTCTTCTCTACTAGCTCTAGGGTCTCTCTAGAGTATGCGTTCATTGTTTTTGCCACAGCGTTGAGCCATGAGCCGGCCTCACCCACAATCATTGTCGCAGTCCTCAGCAGAGGCTCGCAGGTGGAGAGCCCGCAGATGTATTTTCCCTGATTCACAGTCAGGCCCTCGAAAATAATTTTTGTCTCTGCCATCATTCTTGTTGTTGTTTTTTGTCTCCTTTCACTCTGCTACTCATGTAATAATTTTGACCTTTTATAGGATAATTCTAGTGACCCAATTACAGAAACTTTCCCCATTCCAGTGGAAAAACTCAGGAGATGACTCCCATATCCTGTAAAGGTGTGGTATCTCAGTATAAAGCTTCCTGCAAATATCCTTTTGATATTCAGTCATTCCAAGACTTCACAGAGAGACACACAGGATGTCTTCTTTCCTTGATCCAACAGCCAACCTACTCAGGCAGTCTCCATGGGATCAGATGCTGGATGACAGGCCTGGGCTGACTGGGACTCTGACCACATTTCTCATTCCCAGATTCGCTGGCATCTCTGACAATGCCTCTGGGGAAAAAGAGCTGGGAAGATGCATGCAGAAGATCTACGAGATCCTCACGGAGAAGGCCTCTGTGGCCCAGAGGGACAAGGCCAAAATTCTCATGCAGAAGCGCAGAAACGAGGGTGGCTGCGCGATCGAGGTCATCTCTGACTCCATGATGGGCTGGAGGTGGCTGACCCACTCAGCAACTCAGTGGGCCACCTTTCTGCTGGACAACTACACGAACGACTGGAACGGAAAATTCGAGTCCCGCTTCCACAACTGGGTGTACTGCTGCATAATGCTCAAGTCTGCTGACAAGAGGAAAAACGTTCACGTCTCCTACTGGAACGTCGCCACAGAGTACTTCTTCAGGCGCTCTCACGAGCAGCCAAACTGCGCTGGCATGGTGGTCGCTCGGGGAGACCGCAAGTTTGTCAGATGCGTGGAGAATCTCAACAGTGACAAGATCTGGGAGACTAGCAGGGAAAAACTCATTGAAAATGGCTCTTTTTGTTTTTCCTGGGAGAGACTTGACTGGGATGAGCTCCCGAAAGCCATGATCAGTCAGGAGGACCCTGTGACGGGCAGTTACAGGAGGATATTCCTCACCGCAACACAGACGTTCACCTACTGGAAGGAGAACGAGCACATCTTTGCGGCCATCAAAGAGCAGAAGGCCCAAAACAGATACATGTGGGAAAAGAAAGAGAGAGACAATCCTGCTCTGAGAAGACAACACCCCACTCGGATGACTGAGGAGGACAGAGAAAGGGACTTTAGGAGGAAGAGGGAGGAAATGCGAGAGCGGCAGAGAGAGGTGGTTGAGGCCTCGAGGTCACACCTCAAAATGACAGTTTTCTGTAAAAACAGAGGAATCCCACCCCCTCCGCCACCCCCTCCAAAATCTCCCATACCCACTCTCAAAATCAAACTCAGTGATCTGCCACCCCAGCAGACTACGAGGACATCTCCAGCTGCTCTTCAGACTCAGAGTCCGAACAGTCAGACTCAGACTCCGAGTCCGAGTCCGAGGATGAGAGCACGAGGAAATGGCGAGAGGACAGGCCAAAATTGCAAATGAATGAGGCCGTCTTTCAGTTTGATGACCAGTCAATGACCACAGTATGATTTGTACAGTGACTTGTGATTTGTGTGTGTGATTCAATAAAACCTTGTTTACATGATTTTTTGAACTCTGTCTTTATTTCAATACAAAACAAAAAATGACAAACACATACACATTGAATTTAGGGTGTTTTTCTTTATTACAAGAGTGATTTTATAATTGTCAGTAGCTCTTCACCCTGCTGCTCCCTAGTCAGGTGTGTCACGTCAACAGTTACTGTCCTCTCTGGGTAGTTTTCCTTAAACCACTTCCTATGCTCCTGATGGAGAATACTCTCAAAGGTCAGATCCTGACTCTCGTGCTGGTCAGTTCCCCTCTCTTCCTTTCTCCTCTTTCCCTCTGCTGGGTCACAGACGAACCACACTCTCCGCCAGTCTGGGTGTTTTAGGGTCAACTCTTTACACAGGGCCTCGACACGGGGGAGCATGACCTCGAGGTAGTCTCTGTAGAGCTGCACCTCGGGGCTCAGCCTTATTGAGGTTCTCATGAAGGCTATCATTGTGCTGAGCCCCCTGTCAACAAGGTCACAGTCTCCCAGAAAGTACTTTTTGCCAACTTCAAAAATTTTATCTTCCAGTGGAATGTAATTCTCAACTGGGTCAAGGAAAAAATTTTTCCAAGAGGGAATTGCCATCATCATCCACCCACTCCTCCACAGGTTCCTCTTTGTAGGTCAAATTCACTCCCATCTTTTCCATTTCCTTTAACACATATTTCAGAGCTGTGGTTTTTCCAGCACCAACAATTCCTTCAATGAATACCTTCATGATTGTTTTCCCGTTTCCTGTCTCACAGACTATAAAGAGTGGGAAACATTTCCTCCTTTTATCCCATTCCAGTGTTTAACTGGAGAGCTGATGGAGGCTAGAAAACAGTACTCTAACTGGGAAACCTACCTCTGAGGTACTCATTCCGCTCGTTATCATCACTCTCTGCCTGGTGGTCTTTGCATTTAGGTGCTGCATTGACGCCTATCTGACTAAGAAAAAACACGAGAACCTTAAAGAGTATCTCAGAGCTGCAGCAATATGATTAATTATGTAAATGACACCACCACCGCCACCTCTCGCTGAGCAGCTGTCAGGTGAGTGAATTCTTTTTTTTTTAATAAACCCTCACTTGCGCAAGACACTGACTCATTTCCCTCGAAGCAGATTCACACAAGCAGCTGAACGTGCAGAGCATTGTGATTGCCATCTGTTGCTGTTTCATGAGTATAATCGCACTGACCGTCCTACTGCTGACCTTCAAGAGACTCTGTGTGCTCTGGTATCAGAAAAAGATTTACAAAGTGGAATTTAATCGAAAAGCAGACACTGTAATGATTATGGTTTAAATCCCTCCCCTGGATTTCCCTACGTCACACATCACAACAGTCAGCGCATGTGCTGCCTTCCTGAAATGAGTGTGTATAGGCGCGCACTTTTGACACATCCGCTTATTTCGCTAAAAATGATTGAGAGAGACACATCACCATGAACAGAGAGACCTGGTGAGTCTAGTTGGGTTATTGTTTATTTTTGTTTATGCTTAAATGGAAATTGACTGTGTGCATTTTTTTTTGCTTGCAAAAAAAGGGAGGAGAGATCGTTCCAGGTCACCAGTAAGGGGAGGAGCAAGGGGACCAATCATCTTACTGGACTCCCCTCCTCGTCCAGACTCCCCTCCTCCAGACTCCCCTCCTCCAGACTCCCCTCCTCGTCCAGACATTTTTGAATCATCTGATGAAGAATATGTGGGTGAAGACGGACCAGTGTTGTTGTCCTGCGCTGACTGTTTCGAACGCACTCCACCCAGACTGTTGTTTTTGTGTAGAGTGTGCAGACATTATGTTTGTGGTCTTTGTGCTGACCAGAGACCCAATCAACGCACCTGCAGGCCATGTAGGATGCAAAACACCTGTGCTTGCCGTGGTGAACTTGTAATGAAGCCCTGTGGGCATCTTGGGTGCTGTCTGGTGAACTGCGCAACTTGCACAGGGACAAATGTAAAGGCAATAATGGAGAGAGAAGGCGGGTGTCAGATTTGTCAAATTAATCCAACGATAAATCCAACCCATCCAAACACTTGCCCACTTCATATATACTGTAGAGGCTGTTTGGATGAGGTAGTGCGTCTTCATAACGTCTCTCAGCATGCCATGATTAGAGACAATCCCGCTCATCAGTGGCAGAAACCCCGAATGTCCGACCTGCCGCAAGTCTTTCACCTACTGTGTCAGCGATGAAGGTCTACAGAACACCCACGCCATGATCAGAAGAGAACTCTATGGTGACCCTTAAGCTTGAATTATTATTATTTTTTCTGTGGTGCTTGTGACTGAAAGTGAATTAAACCAAAATGAGAGAATTTTTTAAAACACGCCTCCTGTCATTTATTCCCGTATTTCTCCATGAATTTATCCAATAAAACTTATCCAGGGGTCATAGTGTGTGATAAGGCCCTGGGAACACCTCAGAAGGGTTTTGGGGGAGTTTGACATTTTGTGGTCAGTGTGGGAGCCCGTCAAAAAAAAGTCCCGAGAATTATATGCTCACTGTCTCCTCCTCTCATTCCTCCCACAATATTCCTTATAAAACATCCATGTGGAGTCATTCCAGAGTATTGTCGAGATGGCAGAGGAGCAGGGGACGCACCGCTGCCTCCAGATGATGACTACCTCGAGAATGGTCAGGTGTTTTGGCCGGAAGAAGAAAGTCCCGAGAATTATATGGGCAAAATGACGGTCCCGAGGATTATATTGAGGTTGAGCGGGGCACTTTGTAACCAGATCACTTGGCCTGGTGAGGACCCCACTCTCTGTGCTCAGGGGTGGAGAGGTGGTGGAGCGTGGGGGGACTCAACGTGGGCTTCTTTGCTCGGGATGTGACACCAGAACGGTGTATAGGAAGCTCCTGCGCAAGCCCTGCCTGCACTACCTCTGCGTGGACTGCTTCTTGGACGATGAAAACTCTGGGAACTCTCATGGGAGGTGTGCCAGGTGTGTCCAACTGGCCTCACCCCCAGAGTGTCCGCAGTGTTGCCACTCCATTGACCAGATTAAGGAGTGTGGACACCTCGGCTGCAAGTGCACTGCAAAAACTGCTTTCCCTGCACTATGCATCTGGTGAAACAGCACATTGTGAAAAACTACACTTGTCAGGTGTGCTTGAACGTTCTGACCAGGCCAAAGGTGAGTAAAAAGTGTGGCCACGCGTTCTGTGGCACCTGTTGGGTTGACCTGCTGAGTGCCCCTGGGAGCTGGCCAAATGTGCCCTGCCCTGTTTGCAGAGAGCCCATGGACAGCTGCACTGCCATGAAATTTTGTCAGCTGAGTGCTGGGCTGGATGACGTGAAAGAGGGATTGTTGATTGGCAGCTTTTCATGTGAATAAAAAAGTGAAATTTCCGTTTTGACTCATTTCTGTGTTTCTGCTAGACTTTTGGAAAACCACTCGGTACAACCACATCACAGACAAAGCACATATCAGATTCAAACTTGTTTATTGTTTTGGAAGGTATCTAGCACATCTGCAAAAGAGCTGCACGCAATTTTCTGAAATTCTGCGCTTTTGAGGCCCTCCACGAGGAATCCCGCTATTGGTGGCACCACAACCTTTATTCCAGCGTAGGTGTTTCCTTCTTTCAGAGTCACAATGCATTTTTACAAATTAAAGCACCATCAAAATTTCTCCTGTCTGCACGATAGGTCTCCTCAGTGAATCTGCCACACTCCACTAAGCCACCATCCCCCCTCCTGTAGAGGGTCTGAGCATTCCCTCCATTTCCTCATCATAGAGCTCTTCCATGTAGGTCTCTCCGTCACACATTCTCAGCCAGGTACTATAAGTGTTCTCGAGTGTTGGTGCAGAGACACTCTCTCTTCTGGTACCAAAACGAGTTCGCCAGAGCTGAAATCCATTTCCTATTATTAAACTCTTTACCCTTTAGCTTGAATAGAGATGGTGTACAGTTTGTTGTATCAGGGCTGTGCTGCTGAGCGGCGGTAGCGGATTCTTCTTTTTTGTGCACTATATAAGGGAGCGGCGAAAGGAGAAGCCCCTGAAAGGCCCTGATAACGCAGTGGTGACATGGCAACCCCTTCATTGAAAAACTTGGGAAATTGCTCGAGTGCAAAATCTGTTGCGGACTCCTCAGCAGGCCCACGAGCCTCACCTGCGGGCACTCTTTCTGTGGAGAGTGTGTGATGGGCCTGGTGTGCACCGCTCCCGAGACTGCTCAGTGTGCCCATTGCGAACTGTACTATTTCAGGTGCCCGCTCTGCGAGCAGATAGCTGGCAGCGGACTCTTTGCTAACCTTCTGCTTGAAGAACTGTTGAAATTGAATAAAAATCAACAAATGTGTATTTGACTGTGTTTTGATTTTATTTTCACAAAATGACACAAATGGGTTCGTTCGCAACTGGCGGTTCGAGGGCGCTGACCTCTGGGTAATTCATCAGATGCTCCACAATGGTCTTGTCAGGAGAAAGCACATTTGGCCCAAAAGGATGAGCACCAGCACTCTCCCAAGGTTTGCCTGACCAGCTTTCAGTACAATTCGAGTCACGTTTTCGAAAATATCCTTCCCTCTCTCCTCCAGGACGACAAATACCAAATCGTTATCATTTGGGTCGTGCTGGGGATTTCTCTGGAGAAATTTCCTTTTCTCGTCCTCCACGGCCATCATCAGGTGCTCTTTCACCTCTCTCCTGTGATGGTCAAGGTCCTCTGGCCTGCTCTCTGCCAGATGGGTGACGAGCGAAGTGATAAATTCTCTAGACATAGCTCTCGCCAGACAGTCGCTCTACGATGATTCTTTTCTCCCTTTCAGACAGCTCTGTGGAAAGAATATCCAATAGGGATTTATTTAAGTAGGTCCTCTCTGTCCTCCTCCCACCATCACATCCTCTATACCACCCTCTGGGACCAGAACCACTATCCCACCCTTTCCCAGAATTATTAGAGCGTTAGAGGAGGAATCCCCCCTTATCCTCTCCCAAATGTCTTCCCGAAGAGGGCCTCTGGTGTGATGCTCGGGGGGCACTTTCCAGGATTTCCCATCTTTTCACGTGAAAGAGAAACTCTCTGACGGAGCCCGTGGCCCTCTGCGCGATCCTCTCGAAGGGGAGATTCATTTTGCCTCGACTCGATAAATACCCTGAATGCTTTGCGTTTAATATCATTTTTTGCAATGACGCAGCGGCTTTACTATCAGCCCCACTTTAGGGTGCGCAGGGTGAGCTCCAGGCTGACGGTAAACACCATGGCCGCAGGAGACAACTCTTTCACCTATCTGGTGAACGCAAACAGGCCAGACGAGCACATAGTTTTGATTCCGTGCGACGTGCCAAAGAGCACTGGCACTTCCGTGAAGAAGGGCGAGAGGGACAAATTTCACATTTTTGACCTGCTGACCTTCATCGCAAACTCTCACGGAATGTACGGCATGCTGCACAAGGCCCTCATACCGCTAAAGGGCCCGGCCTCAGCGCCGCTGGTTCAGCTAAAATCGCACGTGAGAAGCTCCGGTATAATACCCTTTTTGGTAAAGAGGTGCACAAACTACTCACCCCTCCTTCAGAGGGCCCCAGAAGAAGACACCCCCGCACCAACCTTCGAGGAGCTCCAGGCGAAGCTCGCTGGGAGCGCTCTCTGGGCCCTGCTCGAGTGGGGGATGGAGGGCTCTCTGTGGAGGGCCCTCTTCTCGGCAGAGAGTCAGTACATGCTCAGAATTCCTCATGCTCTGATGAGGGTTGGGATTTTGGGAAAAGTGTATCAGACAGAGCTTAGGTATTCCAATGAGATACACATCACTTCCTCTGGAAGGCCTCCCCTCTATGGAAATTTCCAAATTCCTATTCAGGGAGAATCCCATCCAGTTTCCTGTAGGGTGGAGCTAATGGAGATTAGGATAAAGGTGTGGAAGGATTGCGTTTATCCCATTGTGGCGGGTGAATGATGCCTCTCAAAATTGCGTTCCTTCACAACACTCCCTCTAATCCCGCTGAGGACACCGTGAGTAAGCTCACGCTCACTCACGCGACAAAGGGAGAGGCTAGGTGGGAATTTAGAACTTTTGGGAAGGGTGTAAATAGCGTTTTGGATTTTGAGGGGTTCAGCTTTGCCCCAAAGAGCGAGCTCAGCTGCGAAAAAACTGGGTTACCACACTCATTTCGGTGAATGGGAGAGGGTTATTCAGGCCCCCAACGGAGGCTACGTCTTTGGCACCTCCCATCTTTCTCCCCCTGATTACAATAAGGTGGTTGAGGTGAAACTTTTAATCAGTAACGAGGGATTTGATGATGAGTGGAAAAACTGGGAAATCAAGTTCTCTGGGACCTCCTTCAAGTAAGTAGGTCAGTGGGAGGATTCCTGTGGGAATATTTAAGGAGTGATTTTTGTAAGCTTCAGGCACACACTCCAAGATGCTTGGAACTGGAGACGTTATGGTGATCACTGCTGGGTCAGTGGCTGGGCTACTGCTTATTGTTGCCACTTTTGTAGGCTGCTCTACAGCCAAGACACTTGAGAAATGCCTGAGATGTTATGAAGAACATATGTTGAATAGACCTACGCCCATTTCTGTGACGTGTGAAGAAGAGAGCGAAGTCTCTTGTGTTTATGATTATGAATCAGAGCTGCCTACATATGAACAGGTTATGGCACAAGATCTAAAGACTGAAATGTCAACATGAGATGCGTTTTGACTCATTTTTGTGTGAATATGCATAGGAATAAAAAAAGTTTCGTTAAAAAAGATTTTACGTGTTGTGTCCGTTTTTTTTAAATCCCTCCTTTTCTCACATACACACTCACCACAGAGACACACACACAGAGGCACGAGGTCTTGCAGGGAGAACAGCAACCATGGCTGCTCATGAATGTCAAAGGTTTGAGCTAAATTGGATGTTTTTCCTTTGGATATTATGCCTATTGCTCACGCTACTTTTTATGGCGGTGGTATTTGTGCTTATTTGTATTATGCTCAAGAAGCTAATCAAATGGTGGAATAAGGAAGACTTCGAAAGTAACCACACTCGGATGCAAATGCTGATGATGCTCAAGTTCCAGCAAGGTAATCCAGCTCTTATGGAAGGGAGCAAGGATGTATTGGACACTCTTTCTGTGCGGTCACAATTGCCATTCAAGGGAAACGAGCCTCGCGAAGACGATGAAGAGGAAGAGTTCCCCTACGTGCAGAGATGCGAGTCTGGGTACGTTCCTGCACCGAGAAGAGAGAGTGACTTTCTCCCTTATCCACAAGAGGAGACTGAGGGTAAATGGGGTTCACGGGGGTCTTGTGAGGAGACATCCTCCTTTGGATCATCAAACTTAAGTTTTCTGCAGCATGTGCGAGTGCAAATTTCAGACAATGCACAATAGAGAGTATTATATGGGGGTTTTTCAGTGTGTGTATAAAAAAAAATTTTTTAATCTTGAATTTCGTGTATGGTACGCCATGTGACATGTGACTGTGTACACTGTGGTTTGAACATGAAACAGGATGTTGTCTAGCGCTGTAAGCCCTGCCCTCCCTTTTGAAACACTCCCAGTATAAACATAACGCGGTTTTACTGCTGCTCGCTAAACACATGTGATTTGAGTCATGGCGCCGACGGCCACAGCGGGTCCTTCGCCCACTCAATGCTCTGCAGGAGCTTCATTGACTGCAGAGCGAGTGGCTCTGGGATGCTGTGGTCTGGTCATTCTTCTACTGCTTATTCTTCTATTCATACTCTGGAGAAGACTGCGGGAAAGGAAACTGCATGAGGACGAGGTCATTTCTCAGAGGCTACAGAAAATCCTCATACCTTTTGATTTATCATCTCCAACTCCTACTCCACATTCCACACCTCCACCAATACCACCTCGACCCCTGAACTCACTACTGGAAGATCAACCGTGGAAAGAGTGGGAAGAGTGGCAAAAACAGAAAGAATTCTTCACAAGGACATGCTCAGATGGAAAATCTGAAATAATCATCTGGAAAGGTCGCAGGGAATCACCAAGGAGATACTCTCAGTCCTCTTCAATATATCCTGGCCCAGAGGAGGCAAGAGAGCTCGCAAGTTGACCCACCCGCCAATGACTCTTTGGGAAGATGAACCCATGAGTCCAGGGAGCGTCTCACAACAGGAGTGCTGCTCACCCTCTCCAATGGTAGCAGAGCGGACGGTATTCCGCTTTCCGCCGGTGAAACAGACTTCAGTGGACTCTGGATACAGCGAATCGGACTTGTAACGCGCAGGACTCTTGTAGCATATTTTTCTACTTGTACATTTTGTATATAATATATTTTTTTTGTATTAAAAACAATCTATGAATCAATTCCTGTACTCTTTCTCATTCTTTGACACTGGTTATGGCCTCAGAGCAGGTTCAAGAAGAATCCAATTTCGAGGAGGTCTCCATAGAGACGCTCCCTGTTAGAATGATTGAGGTGATTCCTCTTGGTAAGGAGAGAGAGAAAAAATGTTGCAGAAACCCAAAGAATACGGTGCCTAAAATTGTAGTGGAGGTTTTGGCTCTCTCCGGTCTGCTGTGTATACTCATCAGCTGTTTGCTGCCAGCGTGGCAGGTCTCCGAAGAGGGCCAACATTATGGTCTGTGGGTGACCTGCGAGCAGCACCTCTACGTTGGTAAAAATTGTGAATATGCAACTGGTGAAAATAGCGTTTTAAAAGGTCTCACATCATCTAGGGTGTTGATTTGCCTTGCCATAATTCTCAGCACATTTAGCTGCGCTCTGCTCTCACTCGGCCACTGGCATTTAAAATCTATGAAAAACAACCTCACAGATTATTTCGTGTTGATTTTGCAACTCTGCACCACCCACATGACACTCTTTGTGGTCTTTCAAAACTCTGTCTGCCTGGAACACTCTGCTGGGGCCTGCCTCTGGCTGGCAGGCTTCGGTGTGGCCTTCACTATGCTCTCTGCTGGAATAGAGGGTGGATGGACACCTTCACTTGGCAAAAAACATGGAAACCCAAATCTGAGGGTCAACCCTCGCCCACATCATATCACACACACCAAATCCTTCCTCCTGAATAAAATTTACATGTAAAAAACACTCTCAGAGTCTCTGCATATAATTCTCGGGACTTTTCCTGGTGGCATCGATGGGTATTGCATGAATATAATTCTCGGGACTTTTCTCCAGGGCCCCATCTGGTGGCCGTCCTGGGGTATTGCATTGTGGGGAATAAAAATGAGCGAGACATTGTGTGATATAAAGAATTTTAATTGTTGCTGATTCTCAACACGTTAAGGTCATCCCAGATGTTTTTCATGTAGCTGGCAGTGACCCCCTTTTTATAAATCTCTCCAATTGGGCTCTCATCCTTTGCCCAGTCATTGTAGTTGAAATCTAGTGAGAGACAAATGTCCCCTCCACTGGTCTTTAAACTGTGAAAAAAGATGAGGGGGAGAAAAATTATTTTTTAAAAACAAAATAATAAAAAATAATTTAAAATAAGAATAAAGGGTTTTATACTCACACGTAGGCCCCGTAGCACTCTGTCCCACCGTTTGCAAATTTTTTCTCTGGCACATTGAGGTACCCATAAACCTCACCGGGGATCCGCCACCTGAAGGTCATCATTGTGTATTTGCAGCAGGGTCTCTCTGCCTCCCCAGTGATGTTCAGGGGGATCAGAGCACTGTGTTTCCCATCGAAACCTGGTCTTCACTTCCACCTTCAGGGCCCTCCTGGTGGGCCTGTAGGAAATCATTTTGCACGAGAAGCCCCTGTCTCTGCACATCAGGGGGCCCTCGCAGACATCCCTGAAGTGGTGCTTGATGGAGTACCTGGTGGGACACTCCAGGGCACAGTTGGTCAGGTCACAGTGGAGGGTCAGCACTTGACCAGCCTTCCCCTCGACCCTGGGACAGGTTATGGAACAGGTCTCATTCTTTGCCCTCAGCGGAATTCCCAAAGAGCAGGCAAAGAGTGCTGACAGAGTGCACAAAACAGCCCTCATTCTCAACCATGGAATAACTTCCCTTCAATCCCTGGAAAAAGCCTTTATATTTTCTATGTAATGTACGTCACAGGAAGCCACAGTACGTGGGCCCCATTTCCTTGGGTAAATATTATGTAATATAATGAGAGAGACTGACTCCTCTTGGTGTAGAGCGAGAATTGCATGCAAATATAATTCTCGGGACTTTTCTAAAAGGCCCCCAACGGGCTTCTGGAGCCCCCTGGAAATCCCTGAAAAGGCCAAGGGAGGGCTCCAAGGGGTCAACTTCCGGTCTGTGACATTTTGAATCACTTTTTATACGGATTTCACCGTTTTCAGCACCATGGATAGCGACCAATGGCTGTTCAATGGGATGCCCTAAAACGGGGGAAACTACGACACCTAGTGGGAGGAATCCTATTGGCTGTCCAGAGTTTGACTCATCGGTCAAAAATTTCTGACAAATTGCACACCCCTCGGGAGGTTTTTTCAGGATGGGGACATTGGAATAAAAAGGTGGGGGGTCGAAAAAAAGGTACCCCCTTTTCCAATATTCCCATTTCCGGTCCCAGTGATTTTTCCAGGAAGTGACTCATCAGCTGTCATGGGAAGCCACTATATGGTTTTTCAACCCTCTGACGCACCAGGAATGACGTAATAGGGAATGCTCAAAATGTCCCGAGAATTATATACTTCCGGTCAGAATTCCCAAATGACGTCACACCGGAAGGAAATAATTCAAAGAGTCGGGAAAACATAATATCAATCCCATCGAACGCTCATGCGGTCAGCAGTGGGTCATTTACTCCGGACCCGCCTATACTTTACAATTGAGTCCCGAGAATTATATGGTCTAGTCCCGAGAATTATATATTTTCCGGTTTGGAATTCCAAATGAGGTCATATCTGTAGAGAATAATTCAGGGAACCAGGAAATCATTGCGTCATCCCTGTGACACGCACCTGCGGTCAGCTGTGGGTCATTCAATGGGGAGGCGCCTATACTTTACATTGAGTCCCGAGAATTATATGCGCTATTTCCTGCGCCTGAGAGATCTGACTGAGGGAGGTCTCCTGGTGCCTGAGAGAGGTCTCCTCCTCCCCCAGTCTGACTGGGGTCTGGCAGGGGTCTGACCACTCCCCTTTTAGCCTCTGCCCTCGCTCCAGCTCTCCTAACCACTTTTTTTGGTTCCCCTTTTCCCGCCTTATAGTCATCCTCTAATAGTTTCAGGAATCTGCTCAGGGTGGCACTCACTTGGACGAGTTCTGGGAGATTCAGTGCCAGGCTTTCCATTGGGCCTGATATGACCTGCTCCATTTGGGAACAGGCACGTTTCCTGTTACTCACTACTTTCATCACCTCAACAGCCTGGTCAGTTCCCTTAGGACACTGAGTGTTTGCGCAAAGGTTTTCAGGTTTAGGGATACCACTGTGGACAATGTTCTGACCCTTGAGAACTCATCCCAACTTTTGGTTGCTTTTGAAGTGGACATTTTGTGT
>JAZAVI010001184.1:0-26256 GCA_036326025.1 Chrosomus eos | reverse complement strand
GCAAGCATCACCAACCGTTGCTTCAGGGCATCAAAACTCCGCTGACACTCCTCTGTCCAGGCCTCCCTGCATGACCCGGGCTGGGATCTTCCTTTTAGCTCCAGTCAGGTCGGCTACCAGGCGATGAAGTGGAGCAGCCATTTTAGCAAAAGACTCCACAAACCTCCTGTAATAGCTGGCAAAGCCCAGAAATACCGAAGTTCCGAAACCAGCTGGGGAGGCTGCCAATTGGCAACTGCCTCGATTTTCTTCGGATCGGTAGCCACCCCTTGGGCAGTAATCAAATGTCCCAAATAGTTCACCTCAGACTGAAAGAACGAACATTTCTCCAATTTGGCCTTTAAGCCTTCTCGTTGTAGGCGCTTCAGGACCACCTCCAGCCGTTTGCAGAATGCTCAGACACTGTGGAAGAGAAGACAATAACATCGTCCAGGTACAGCAACAATGAATTGAAAATGTTGCGAGCCAAACATACGCTCCATCAGTCTCTGAAATGTACTAGGGCGTTGCACAGGCCGAAGGCCATCCTATTCCACTCATATAGCCCAAAAGGTGTGCAGAAAGCGGTCTTCATCTTGTCCTTTTCCGCCACAGGGACCTGATTGTAGCCGCTAGCAAGATCCATTGTAGTGAACCACCTGGCACCTGCAAGAGCATCTAACGATTCCTCAATTCTTGGTAAAGGAAACGAAATCTTTTCTGGTCTTGTTATTAAGTTGACGATAGTCAACACACAGTCGCAGGCTACCATCTTTTTTCTTCACCAGGACAATGGAGAAGCATAGGGGCTGCTACTCTCTCTTATGATTTGAGCTTCCAGCAACTGATTAATATGTGCCTTAACGGCTTCATATTCTGAGGGAGGAATGCGTCATAACGCTGCCTAACAGGAACCTCATCAATCAAAGGAATGTCAATGGGAGATCAAAGTAGTACAGCCCAAATCGCCATCATGTGTTGCAAACACTGAAGAGTACTTGGATAGTAAGGCCTGACTTGACACTGCTCTTCAGGGTCATTGGGACAGATCAACGGAATCTATCTTGTCTTGTAGGGGACTTACAGTCATCTGGAAGAAACTGTGGCCTGCACACTCAAGGGGACATCCTCTACACCCCTGGGTAAACTCACCACAGTTACTGGACTAACGGTACCAAGAACGGTTCGTCCATAAAGGTTAACATCCACTAACCCCACATTAATTACTGGAATATAAACCTGTCCACGAACTACCCTAACAACGGCAGGGGAAGTCAAAAGACCAGCTGCCAGCCCACCACTAGAAGGCTCGAATACTACAGTCGATCCCGTATGTTGCTGAGAACAAGTAGCTGCAATAAACTTCATGGTGCCGCCTGGGACACGAATACACCTGCCTCCTCGAACCCGAACTCTGGCTGAAGAATCTGAAGGGGCATGAACTTGCACCTGATGGCACCTCTGTAGGGCTTGTTGCCAAGGATTAGGGGCATGCTGCACTAAAGCGGATTCAAAAAGAGTCGACCCATATTGCCCAAACAATTCGTGATAGCACTCTCGAATAACATTCATGCCTAAAATGCCGGAGACCTGAGTAGAAGTGCCTGGGGAATCTTTAACTATGAGCACACCACGTTTAGGAATCACTTTACCAAAGACTTCCACATCTAGTTCTAAATAGCCTATATATGGAATATCTAAGCCATTGGCAGCCTTAAGCTGCAACCAATGACAGGAGTGAAGTTTTTCCAAACCCCACGGCTCAAAGTTCTGCAGATAAAAGCTTTCAGTCACCGTTGACACCATCGAACCAGTGTCTAACAAACAGGGGACTAACACCCCACCAACACTAACAGTCACGTGAGGGCATGGTGACAATAAGGGGGCCGTGTGCTCTACATCGGGAAAAACAGCATCTGAGCCAAACACATACCCTTCTGAACTGTGGCTCAGGAGCACAGAAGGTTCTAGTTTTCCTGAAAGGTAACAGAGGCCTGGGGCCTTGGCATTTCTGGCTGAGGGTGACGTGAGGGGGAGGGATTAACCCTCGATGACAAACTTTGAGAACGACATTCACGGGCAAAATGGCCAGGCTGATGACACTTCCTACAGATCACTGAACTCCTATTAAAGGTAGTTGAAGTAAAAGGGAGACTTCTTGGGGCATTTTGAAGCGAAGTCACATTACGGGTTAACTGATCAAGCTGTTCTTGCTGCTTTTTGAGCATCTCTTTTAACTCAGATAATTCAGAGCTTGTCGAAGTTGGCGCTGATCCATAAACCCCATACTGCAGCCCATAAGTAGAAGAGGTTGACAAACTACGACCCCCAGTAGCCCTCGACATACCCTCCCGTTCCCATCTAATTGCTTCCCCTCTCACATCAAGTAGAGTAGCCCCCAAATGCTGGCGTACAAACTGTTTTAATTCCCTACGAA
The DNA here is from genome assembly GCA_036326025.1 of Chrosomus eos. Taxonomy (NCBI): domain Eukaryota; kingdom Metazoa; phylum Chordata; class Actinopteri; order Cypriniformes; family Leuciscidae; genus Chrosomus; species Chrosomus eos. The sequence continues at coordinate 23,840 of JAZAVI010001184.1, read as the reverse complement.
GGGCAGAATCCAGCACATACTCAACAAACTGGTCACGCAACAGGACATCAGAATTGGGCATACCATTTGGAGCATTTTTAATTACTTTTGCCATCAAGCCAAGAAGAGCGTGTGAAAATTCCTGAAGCGTCTCCCCCTCTAGTTGTCGTCGAGAGAAGAAATTCTCCTGCAAAACAATATATGAATCCGGGCAGCCGTACAGCTCAGTAAGTATTTGAATAACGTTATCTGGATCTTCTCGGTCTTCCCTGGGCCTAAATTTTATTTCCTCCCTAGCTTCTCCCTCTAAATGGTCATACAGAAAGTGTGCTTTGTCAAGAGTGGATAAATGGCGAACACGCATACTGGCCTTCACTTCCTCTAGCCAATCAGCTAAAGAAATTCCGGTGCGGCCCCAGGACATTTCCTCTCCCTAGGAACATAAATCAACCTTTCCGTCACTACTGGATTAACACTGAGGAAGGTCTTGGCCCCGCGTCTAACCCCGCCCCCCTATTATTAGACCCAGAGGGCGCAATACTCGGACTCGCCTGAACCTCCAAACGTTCTTGTCGCAGGAGTTCATTATCAGCCTTAAGTTGGGCTACCAAGTCTCGCAATTGCTGCATCTCCTCCTCCATAATGACGATCTAAGTGACAAACAAAAACACAGGAGAGGAAAGTACCAAACAGTATTCTAATGCGCTAGCTGCTGTAAAAAAAACAAATTAATATCAAATAAAGAATATTAAAGTCACGTCTCCGCTTCACACAAAAGGTTATCCTGCCGACTACGCCAAGATTGTAACCTTTTGGTTAGATATAAAAATCCTGCCGACTACGCCAAGATTGTAACCTTTTGGTTAGAATAAAAAATACCCGACTACGCCACCTAGGTTCCGTCTCTACCCAGGAAAGTATAAATTAATAAGAATAACCCAAAAAGAAAATTAAACCAAAAAGAATTAAACCAAAAAGAATTACAACAAAAGGAAGGACCCTGCTGGTTCGACTTGCACTGAAGACAGAGACGTGACTTTATGAAAATACACCAAATTTATTTATCACAGAAAATAAAATCATTCACAAAAAAACCATCAAGATAGATCTCAAATACAGCTTACCAATTAATACCGACAGAAACAAGAGACCACAATTAGACCACTTCAACAGAAGGGAAAACACAGCAAATCAGTGAGTAAACAAAACGTAAAGCACGTGTCACATCAAATAAAGTGAATATCAAAAGAAAACAAATACACTCCCCCTTCTGTTAAGCCTCAATAATCACAGTTCTCGCCACCAGCGGATAGAAATGGCAAATGGATGTAATACAAACAAAACAGCAAAGGAAAATTACAACAGTCACAGAAACATCACATTTCACTTCTCAATTAAGACTGCTAATATTGTTTGCGCTGCTTTACAATACCCAGGCTACCAGCAGTGTACTATAACATAATAGTCCATCTAACATATTAGGCTACGTCAGTATTGCAACACATTTCTTACGAGCAACTCGTTAAAGAGCTCAATCGTTAGCGGTTCAAACCCGCAATATCTGCAGCCGTCGGTTAAGACCATGAAACAGTGACAATATAAATATAATAATAAAAACAAAACAAAAAAACAGCAGCTAGCGCTCTTGGGCCGCACCTGCAATAAAAACACTATAGTAAAAAGTACACAATAGTAAATCCATTAATTCCCCCCCTCCCAAAATAAGACACCAATTATAACACTTCTTACCTCTTAGTGGATTTTACGCTATATTAACCTTTATGTCACCTGCGCTCGTCACTTCACGCACACACACATTCCTGATGGCAAACATAGGCTACATTTAGACCGTGATCTGTGATTGAGATGGGGACATACGGAAAACAACTCACCAGAGAGTCAAAGCAACTAGAATGGGCAGCCGGTTACTTCACACCACACAGAGAAGAACAACAATTAACCAACCTTAGACAGGGTTTTTATCATGCCACTAGACGCAGACGCACCCTAATGATTGCACCGCACAGGTGTACTCAATATCAACTGCGGCTCAACACCGGTGGGCGTCTCCCAATTCTAATGAGTAAAACTGAACGTTAGATTATCAACCGGTCACATATATATATATATATATGTATGTGTGTGTAGTATATATATATATATATATATATATATATATATATATATATATATATATATATATATATATAAAATATATATATATATATATATATATTTTTTTTTTTTTTTTTTTTTTTTTTTTTTTTTTGCTTTGCTTTGCTTGCTTATTTCTACCGTTACAGTAAGGTATGGTTGAAGTCATGTTTCTGACTTCTTGTTTTGCGCTGTTTCTTGGTGTGTGTAGGCTCTAATTTTTTGGTAACGCGGGGAGATTGACCTAGTGAGATAGGAGTGTGTAGAAGATGCTCAGTCAAGTTCTTTATTGGGTTTTTTTTTTTTTTTTTTTTTTTTTTCTCTCTCTCTCTCTCTATCATTGCTCTCTCTTTTTGCATTCTCTTTATCCTCATTTCCTTCAAAATGGACCTTATCAAGATTTTATTATGATCTTAATTTTATATAATGGCTAGTGTCACTACGATGACAGGCCATGGACGGCGTCTAGTCTCTTGGAATGTCAAAGGAATGAATAATAGTGTCAAGGCCGGCAAGGTTCTATTGCATTTACAGCACCTAAAGGCTGATATTATGTTTTTGCAGGAAACGCACTTGCGAACTGCAGATCTGCTCCGTATTAACCCTTAGGGGTCGAAAACCGCGTCCACGCGTTTTGCTGGATTTTTTCCTTATCAGTGCAAAAGAGAATCAAATTACTCTGTTGATTTTGATCTTAAATATAAGTGTTGTACATCATTAGATCCTGTTAAGTTTCTATTTTTTTTGTGGGTACTCACAATAAAAACAAAGTGTTGTGCTTTTCGTCAAATAAAGAAAAATAAACATGATGCGCGTTTTAACTTGTCTCTGTCAGTGAGGTCCGTTCTGAAACGCGTCCGAAATATTAATTCAATTCAATTTAATTCAAGTTTATTTGTATAGCGCTTTTCACAATACACACTGTCTCAAAGCAGCTTTACAGAAAGTGCATTTCAGAAATGTACAAAGAAAAATACAGTTAGTTAATCATGTATAAATTTAGGCATAACATTTCGCCGGTGTTTAGTCGTCTCTTCACAGGCGTTGAGTCGTCTCTCCACAGGCATTTAGTCGTCTCATCACAGGTGTTGGGGCATCTGAAGTCTCCGTGAGAGGCTGGATACAAACTGGAGCTGACGAACGCTATTTACCTCGGGACTAGCGTCCCGAGATAACAGCAGAAATACAGATGGGAAATAATTAGCATAGCTGATGTTCATAATATCAATGCATTCGAACTGATTCAGAAGTAGTATAAAAGGTAAGCATTAAGTGAATGCTTGGTTAAAGAGATGCGTCTTTAATCTAGTTTTAAACTGGGACAGCGAGTCTGAGTCTCGAACAATATCAGGAAGGCTATTCCAGAGTTTAGGAGCTAAATGTGAGAACGCACAGAATGTATTAACTGTAACTCTCTCAATACTTGTCACAGAGATACGAGATATGTCTCTTTATGAAGCTGAGATTCTCTTCTTTTAAATGAATTAATTTATTTAAAAAAATATATATTTACAGTTTATGTAATCCGTTTGAAACAAAGGAGAGTTACAGTTTTTTCGCTCTCCCTTCATTATAAATAATTAGGTGAGCCCGCCACACCCCCAGCGCTTTTGACATGGTAAATCTATGCATCACACGCGGCACGCCCCCCGATCAATGCCAAACACAGATTCTTCATCAGAGATTCACAGATAGTTCATCGCGTTTTAGGGATGGAAGCACGCTAACGTTACTCCTTCAGAGGATTATGGACAAATGGGAATAATTCACCTTTTTCTCAGTGGAATTTGAAACTCAGACGACGAACGTTCCATTTTGAAGAACGAATTGACCCCGAGGATTCGGAGTAGGCTACCGGTAAGTTGTTTAGTGTTTTATAATTCCTTTTCTGATCATAGAGCTCAAATGCATTTTCAGACTATAGTTTGCCTAGTAATTACCTCAACACAACATTCGTGTAGCAGGCCTATACGCTCGTGTAAACTTTTTAAATAACTGCTTAGGTTATAATGATTTAGTGAAATATATCGATCTGCGAGTTTTGTTTGAGTTCTTCTGTGGTCTAGTGGGTAGATCACTGCGGTCAAGTTGGCCGCGCGTTGAAAATACACGGTCAAGCCAGCCGCACATTTTTTTTTGGTAGCGCGTCTAATCCTGCACTTACGGGACGGATGCTGAAAGAGGTCAAACTTGATTTTTAGACACTATTTTCGGCTATTTTCCATCTTATTAGGACACAAATAAGATTATTTTTTATTATTTTAATGTTTGTATGCCTAAATATGATTAACATAAATTATTACATAATTTATTCATGTTCATATTCGTTTTAATTAGCATACATCCTTAAATTTTTTACATTTTTATTTTTAATTTGAATGTTTATATATATATATATATATATATATATATATATATATATATAATATATATATATATATATATATATATATATATATATATATATATATACATATATACATATATATATATATATATATATTAATTATTATAATATATTTATTAATGCTAAATAAATGTAATATTAATGTTATTTATCATACATTTATTTAGAATTTTATTGTTGATTTTAATGTTTGTATATATAAAGTATACATTTAATTATTCCTATCATGTATTAATGTTTATTGATTTATTTTTATTTGAATGTTTATATATATATATATATTTATACATTAATTATTATAATATTTGTATTAATGCTAATGAAATGTAATATTGATGTTAATTATCATACATTTATTTTACATTTGTATTGTTGATTTTAATGTTTGTGTATAATATATATATATATATATATAAGTATACATTTAATTATTATACATCATGTACAGTATAAATGTTTATTTATTTACTTACATTTTTCATGTTAATGACAAATATAATACAACAGGCTTTGGGTGGCTTTAATCTGTCAATTATCATTGAATTGCATATATGAACAATAAAAACCTATCTATGAAATATTCATTCATACCTGATGAATGAAACACAAATGATATTTAAAACACACATGCACGCACACGCACACACACACACTCACACGTTATATATAATGTTATATTACTTATATTGAATTATGTTATATTGAAACAAAGTGTTCCTCCATAGGTTTGCTCATTCTTTCAATGGATTCATGTTCAGGGTGATCCTGGCTATTACTTTTATTATGTTTCAAGTCATTGTGTCACCAGCACAGGTCAGGGCAGGCACCAGATGACCAGCCTCGCCCCTCAACCGTGCACCACCGTGGGGAGCCGACACCGCAAGAACACAAGCAGACAGAATGGGGTTTAATAAGAACAGATTCTTTATTGAATTAAAAAGTCTATAGGGGCAACATTCGTTCTGTTGGCCACGGGACTCTATAGAGAGGCCTCTTCACCGCAGGACTCAAGTGGAGCCGAGCGGGAGTCAGAGTTCCATCACCGCAGTCAGATCCCTGCAAAGTTCGGTGCGGGCGGAAGTGAACGAGGATTCTGATGGCGGGAGGGGTCAGTACTAAACCAGCTTAGCTGCCCACTCACAGGGCTCAGGCAGAGAGGATGATGGTATTTCACCAGCGCAGCTGCACACTCACAGGGCTGGGGCGGATAAGATGAGAAGTAGTTCACCAGTGTAGCTGTAGACTCACAGGGCTCAGACAGAGAGAATGGTAGTATTTCTCCAGCGTAGCTGCACACTCACAGGGCTCAGACAGAGGTTGATAGTAATTCACCAGCGTAGCTGCACACTCACAGGGCTCAGACAGAGGATGATAGTTTTTCACCAGCGTAGCTGCACACTCACAGGGCTCAGACAGAGGATGATAGTTTTTCACCAGCGTAGCTGCACACTCACAGGGCTCAGACAGAGAGGATAATTATATTTCACCAGCGTAGCTGCAGACTCACAGGGCTCAGACAGAGAGGATAATTGTATTCCACCAGCGTAGCTGTACTCACAGGGCTCAAACAGAGAGGATGATAGTTTTTCACCAGCGTAGCTGCAGACTCACAGGGCTCAGACAGAGAGGATAATTGTATTTCACCAGCGTAGCTGTACTCACAGGGCTCAGACAGAGGATGATAGTTTTTCACCAGCGTAGCTGCACACTCACAGGGCTCAGACAGAGGTGGATAGTATTTCACCAGCGTAGCTGCACTCACAGGGCTCAGACAGAGAGGATGATAGTTTTTCACCAGCGTAGCTGCACACTCACAGGGCTCAGACAGAGGTGGATAGTATTTCACCAGCGTAGCTGCACTCACAGGGCTCAGACAGAGAGGATAATTATATTTCACCAGCGTAGCTGTATACTCACAGGACTCAGACGGAGGATGATAGTATTCCACCAGCGTAGCTGTACTCACAGGGCTCAGACAGAGAGGATGATAGTTTTTCACCAGCGTAGCTGCAGACTCACAGGGCTCAGACAGAGAGGATGATAGTTTTTCACCAGCGTAGCTGCACACTCACAGGGCTCAGACAGAGAGAATGAGAAGTATTGCACCAGCGTAGCTGCACCCTCACAGGGCTCAGACAGAGGTTGATAGTAATTCACCAGCGTAGCTGCATACTCACAGGGCTCAGACAGAGAGGATGATAGTATTCCACCAGCGTAGCTGTACTCACAGGGCTCAGACAGAGGATGATAGTTTTTCACCAGCGTAGCTGCACACTCACAGGGCTCAGACAGAGGTGGATAGTATTTCACCAGCGTAGCTGCACTCACAGGGCTCAGACAGAGAGGATGATAGTTTTTCACCAGCGTAGCTGCACACTCACAGGGCTCAGACAGAGGTGGATAGTATTTCACCAGCGTAGCTGCACTCACAGGGCTCAGACAGAGAGGATAATTATATTTCACCAGCGTAGCTGTATACTCACAGGACTCAGACGGAGGATGATAGTATTCCACCAGCGTAGCTGTACTCACAGGGCTCAGACAGAGAGGATGATAGTTTTTCACCAGCGTAGCTGCAGACTCACAGGGCTCAGACAGAGGATGATAGTTTTTCACCAGCGTAGCTGCACACTCACAGGGCTCAGACAGAGGTGGATAGTATTTCACCAGCGTAGCTGCACTCACAGGGCTCAGACAGAGAGGATGATAGTTTTTCACCAGCGTAGCTGTACTCACGAAATTAAGGCTCTAGCGTGGGGCTCGGTCCACCACCCGTGCTGTATATTCGATGGAGATCAGTGGTGAAGCATTAGGCACATCCAGAAAACAGCCAGTACGTCCGAGGCTTCCGTTTCTATGGTGTTCTCTCCCAGACGCTTGCTGCATGAAACAATTGTACTATAATCCAGTTCCCAGTATCACTCATCTGTCTCAGCCACCAAGTCTCCCTCCACTCTCCAACCGAACTCCCGCTGGTGTCACTTCCTTGCCCGGTTTCCGATCGTTCGTCACATCTGCTTCCTGAATCCCCTTTTTGGCCCAACACAATCAAACTGAAACCACTCCGTCCACAAGACTCGACGACCGTTAACTTCCTTCTCCCTGTCACTCCCCCTCTAGAGCGATGTACTGCCTTTTTATCCTCCCTTCCGTCAGCGCGGGCTCCAATCACCACACCCCCGCACCGGTTTCTAATCACTGTTGACGAACTTCGCCATCGGCCACTATCGCCGAGCCCGGAAACTTTCCCAGGTTCCTCACCGGAAGCTTCTCCTCCCGGAAACTCTAGCTCCCATCAATGGTTCCGCCTCGAACGATTTGTCACCCGTGACATCCCCCTCCACTGATGGGTTCTAGTCCCTAGAACCGTGATGCTTCGATCCATTCCCCGTACCTTTCAGGGGCCCGTCCCTGAGTGCTCCGTTGGGAGCGTCGGGGTGGCGACGGAGTAGCTGCTCTTCCTACTTCGGCCTCCAGATTTCCAGGGACTACCGCCCATCCCATCTGGGGTACCTCGGAAGTCACAGGGGCCACTGGGGTTCTTTCTCTCGGTGCGGGGTAGTTGGGACAAGGTCGGAGCAAGTTCCGGTGGAGCACCCGTTCGGGCCCCGGCCTCCCCTCAGGCCGAACCGTGTAGACTGGGAGATCAGCCCCTTGTTGGCGCTCCACCACGTACGGCATAGGCTCCCATCGATCCCGGAGCTTCCCCTTCCCCTGGCGTCGGTTATCACATACCAATACCCGCTCTCCAGGCAACAAGGGGGCTTCTCGAGCTGTCCGGTCGTACAAGCGTTTGTTCTTACTTGCTGCCGCCCCTAGACGATCTGTGACTCGGCGGTAGGCATAATTAAGATGTTGATGATGCCGGCCCACCCATTCTTGAGTACTAGGAGTCCCCTCCGCGAGCTCTGTCCCCAGGAGCAGATCCACAGGCAAGCGCAGATGTCTCCCGAACATAAGGAAGGAAGGGGCATACCCGGTAGTACTATGTACGCTGTTATTATAGGCCTGCACCAATGCAGGGAGGCACTCTGCCCACTGGCCCTGTTGCTCACTTTCTAGGGTCCCCAGTAGGCCCAGCAGAGTCTGGTTGAACCTTTCACAGCCACCATTACCCTGGGGGTGGTAAGGGGTCGTATGGGTCTTCCTGCACCCATATAGGCGACTCAGCTCCTGAATAATCCTGGACTCAAAGTTCGGACCCTGGTCCGAATGGAGGGTCTCCGGACAGCCAAAGGGTTGTATCACTGTCCGCCAGAGCGCGCTGGCTGTAGTGACAGCCGTCTGGTCTACCGTAGGGACGGCCCAGGCATACTTTGTAAACAGGTCGGTCATCACCAAGATATTTTGAAACTGGTCTGTCGGCCGACCCAGCGTCAGGAAATCAATTCCTACAATATGCAGGGGCGCCTTAGGACATATGGGGACCAACGGGGCTCTCGTCTCTTTCCTGCTTTTAAACAGCGTACACCGGGGGCAGCCTTGAACAAACTTCTCAACCGTCGCCTCCATCCCGGACCAGTAGAAATACCTCCTCAGTAGAGACAGCGTTCTCTCCTGTCCCTGGTGCCCGGTATGCGTATGGTACGCCGTTAACAGAACCGAGACTTGTTCTTCGGGCACCACCATCTGGTATACGGTCTCCCGAGTCCCAGGATCCTGAGCGGAACGGCAGATCACCCCTTCTCGCAGACTCAACCTCTTCCACTGCCCCAAGAGCCGCCGCAATGCCAAGGTCTGGGCCTGTCTCTCCACCACTCCTGGCCCGAAGCCCCGCCTAAGGTACGAGGAAAGCTGCACCAGACCCCCATCTTTCTCCTGCAGTTCTTTCCATCGACCTGGGTCCCACCCCCAACTAGGGGGAGCTCCGTCCAAGGGGGATCCCGGGGCCTCCACTATTCCCACCAACAACTCTTCCTCTGGCTCGGGCGAGGAAGGGAGCATTTGACGGTTCTTAGCAACCTCCGGAAGCCTGGACAGCGCATCCGCATTAGCATGTTCTTTGCCAGGACGATATTGGAGCTGGTAGTCGAAATTGGCTAACTGCGCAACCCAACGCTGCTCCACAGCCCCCAGTTTGGCAGTCTGTAAGTGGACCAGAGGATTGTTGTCGGTCACCACCGTCACTTTGGCTCCCCACAGATAATCTTTAAACTTCTCTGCCATCGCCCATTTCATCGCCAAGAGTTCTATTTTAAAGGAACTGTAATTAGCTACATTCCGTTCGGCTGGGTGGAGGCTCCGACTCGCATAGGCGATCACCCTCTCTACTCCCTGTTGTCGCTGCGCCAGCACTGCTCCCAGTCCTGCGTTACTTGCGTCGGTGTACAGAATAAAGGGTAGGGTAAAATCGGCGTAAGCCAGAATGGGAGCCCTCAGAAGTTCCATTTTGAGGCTTTGGAATGCAGTCTCACACGCCTGGTCCCAATTCACAGAAGGGGAACTCCGGCCACGAGAATGCCTGGCACCCGTGAGGAGCTGGTTCAGGGGCTTGGCGATTTCGGAAAAGCCTTTAATGAAACGGCGATAATACCCTACAAAGCCCAAAAAGGATCTCACTTGGCGAACGGTCCGAGGCGGTTCCCATCCTTGGACAGCTGATATTTTCTCGGGGTCCGGAGAAATCCCTGCGGAACTGACGCGATGTCCCAGAAATTGCACCTCCTTCCGGAACAGCTGGCACTTATCTGGACGGAGCTTCAGCCCGTACCTCTCCATGGCTTGGAACACCTCCTCCAGATGACATAGATGGGAAGCGAAATCTGGAGAGAACACAATCACATCGTCGAGGTAGACCAGAGTCGTATCAACCAACTGCCCCCCCAGGCATCGCTGCATCAGTCGCTGGAAGGTTGCCGGGGCGTTGCATAGGCCGAACGGCATCCGGTCCCACTCAAAGAGCCCAAACGGAGTAGTAAAAGCGGTCTTCTCCCGGTCTCGTTCCTCCATCTGCACCTGCCAGTACCCGCTGGCCAAGTCCAACGTTGAATACCATACCGCCTGGGTCAAACTGGTGAGGGAATCTTCAATACGCGGCAGCGGAAATGCATCCTTTTTGGTCACACTATTTAGTTTCCGGTAGTCGACACAGAACCTCCATGCCCCGGTTTTCTTCTGGACCAGGACGATTGGCGCCGCCCATGGACTGCTGCTCTCCCGGATGATCCCTCCATCCAGCATCCCCTTCAGCAGGGTGCGGACCTCCGAGTAAAGGGTGGGTGGCACCGGACGGTACCGTTCCCGGCTTGGCATCGCATCACCCGTGGGGATTTGGTGTTTGACCACTCCCGTACAGCCGTAATCCTCCTCATGAGTCGAGAAGATGTGTTGCCATCTAATCAAGAAGTCCTGGAGCTGAAGTTGTTGCTCATCCTCCAGGCCCTCTCCACTCAAGGAGCTCCCCACCAGATGCTCCGGTACTCTGTCTCTCAAAGGATCCGTTCTTGGTTCCACCTGCCGGACAGCCACCTCCACTACTGCAGCGCTTACTTGATTAAAGCAAACGTCCTTACTCTCACGCACTTGTAGGGGACTCACCGGGGTGACTCGGACTAAGCGCTGATGGCGACGAAGGATGACAGGGTAAGAATGTACATTTCGTACTCTCACTAGTACTCTGCCTCGACGAACTACGGCCAGTCCTCGGGCCACTTCAATGGACTGACAGTCCAAATGAGGTTCAACGAGAACCCAGTCGTCTGGCCCACGAGTCCCAGCAGGCAACTTGACGCCGATGACAGCCTCGCTCCGCGCCGGGACCGACAGAGCATACCGGCAAACCACCCGGCCAACGTCTTCCCGGTCCTCCCTTCTACCGGCGGCATAGATTCTACGGCAATCGGCCAAGATCTGCTCCCAATCTTGCTTCTCGGAGGACGGGGGTATCCGCGCCGGTCGGTTCGCAAATAGTTCCTTCCAGCAATCCGAAATGACATTCATGCCGAGTAAAGCTCGATGGAGGCCCAGGCAATGGTCTTTGACAATGACAACTCCCTTTTGCTGGACGGGGACCCCTTGGATGTGAAAATCAACCACCACATACCCAGTATAGGGGATGTCAAGTCCATTTGCCCCCCGCAATGTTAGCCGCGAGGCTTCTGCTCCTTGGAGCCGATGATCTGTGAACAGTTCCCGGGACAAGCTCTCCGAGAACAAGGTGACTTGAGAACCAGTGTCAACCAGACATCTTATCTTTACCCCGTTGACCTGGATCTCCACGGTGGGACAACGCCCGACCCAGTTGTCTGTAGGGGTAGGTATAGAAAGGGGGTCACCAGGAGGGGCCCCGGCCACTTGACCCACAGTGGCCGGTGAAACTAAAAACCCCCTTGCGAACCACGACGGGAACTGCACTGGCGACTGAGGTGTCCAGGTTCCCCACAGCTGTTACAAATAGGCCTACCCTGGTCATCCCACTGGAACCTGGGGGCGACAGGGCGACGGCCAGGCCCTCGTCCTCCATCAGAATAAGACCGTTCTCGTGCCATTGGCATATCCCCAGATCGGCCTCGACGCAGCTCGTCCAAAAGACTCTTGGATAATTCCGCCATCTGTCCCTTAACATCCTCTAAGAGTTCGGCCCGCAATTTCTGCTTCCAATCAGTCAGCTCGGTCAACGTGGGGCCACCTGTGCTGCTAGCCGCCATACAGACTGGAATGCCGGCTATCTCTCCCTGATCCGTCTCCAAGGCCAACGCCTCTTGACGAAGAGCTTCAAAAGTCAGTGTGGAATCCCGGCGGAGTTGGAGCCGTATGCCCTGACGCACTGGCCCCTCACGCAGCCCCAGGACAAACTGGTCCCGCAATAGGGTCTCGCCATCCCCCAACCCATGATCCTGTCGCCCCTTCAACCGGCCAAACAGCTCCCTCAACTTCAGGGAGTAGGCTCGAAGAGTTTGTTTGGGTCCCTGTCGATAGTTGAAGAATTGTGCCCTAAGGGCAGCCACCGGGGTGGCATCTCCATACAACTCTGTCAAGAATTCAAAGATAGCCCCAGCAGTAGCCCGCACAGCTCCAGATGCGGCTAGCACTTCTCTCTTGGCCTCTCCTTCCAGAGATCCCAAAACGAACTGCACTTTCTGCTGTCCATTCAACCCCTGTAGTCCCGCCAGATATTCGGTCTGGGCTTTCCAATCTTGAAGACTCAACTCTGATCCAGGTCCTCCATATCGCTGGGCCCAGGGGGCCCCCATGAACACCGGCATAACTTGCGGCCTTACCGCCGGTGCTTCTTCGTCGGCCATCGTGCCCCTGCGGTCGCTTCAACTCACGGTGGACAGACCCTGCCGACTGCGCCACTTTATGTCACCAGCACAGGTCAGGGCAGGCACCAGATGACCAGCCTCGCCCCTCAACCGTGCACCACCGTGGGGAGCCGACACCGCAAGAACACAAGCAGACAGAATGGGGTTTAATAAGAACAGATTCTTTATTGAATTAAAAAGTCTATAGGGGCAACATTCGTTCTGTTGGCCACGGGACTCTATAGAGAGGCCTCTTCACCGCAGGACTCAAGTGGAGCCGAGCGGGAGTCAGAGTTCCATCACCGCAGTCAGATCCCTGCAAAGTTCGGTGCGGGCGGAAGTGAACGAGGATTCTGATGGCGGGAGGGGTCAGTACTAAACCAGCTTAGCTGCCCACTCACAGGGCTCAGGCAGAGAGGATGATGGTATTTCACCAGCGCAGCTGCACACTCACAGGGCTGGGGCGGATAAGATGAGAAGTAGTTCACCAGTGTAGCTGTAGACTCACAGGGCTCAGACAGAGAGAATGGTAGTATTTCTCCAGCGTAGCTGCACACTCACAGGGCTCAGACAGAGGTTGATAGTAATTCACCAGCGTAGCTGCACACTCACAGGGCTCAGACAGAGGATGATAGTTTTTCACCAGCGTAGCTGCACACTCACAGGGCTCAGACAGAGGATGATAGTTTTTCACCAGCGTAGCTGCACACTCACAGGGCTCAGACAGAGAGGATAATTATATTTCACCAGCGTAGCTGCAGACTCACAGGGCTCAGACAGAGAGGATAATTGTATTCCACCAGCGTAGCTGTACTCACAGGGCTCAAACAGAGAGGATGATAGTTTTTCACCAGCGTAGCTGCAGACTCACAGGGCTCAGACAGAGAGGATAATTGTATTTCACCAGCGTAGCTGTACTCACAGGGCTCAGACAGAGGATGATAGTTTTTCACCAGCGTAGCTGCACACTCACAGGGCTCAGACAGAGGTGGATAGTATTTCACCAGCGTAGCTGCACTCACAGGGCTCAGACAGAGAGGATGATAGTTTTTCACCAGCGTAGCTGCACACTCACAGGGCTCAGACAGAGGTGGATAGTATTTCACCAGCGTAGCTGCACTCACAGGGCTCAGACAGAGAGGATAATTATATTTCACCAGCGTAGCTGTATACTCACAGGACTCAGACGGAGGATGATAGTATTCCACCAGCGTAGCTGTACTCACAGGGCTCAGACAGAGAGGATGATAGTTTTTCACCAGCGTAGCTGCAGACTCACAGGGCTCAGACAGAGAGGATGATAGTTTTTCACCAGCGTAGCTGCACACTCACAGGGCTCAGACAGAGAGAATGAGAAGTATTGCACCAGCGTAGCTGCACCCTCACAGGGCTCAGACAGAGGTTGATAGTAATTCACCAGCGTAGCTGCATACTCACAGGGCTCAGACAGAGAGGATGATAGTATTCCACCAGCGTAGCTGTACTCACAGGGCTCAGACAGAGGATGATAGTTTTTCACCAGCGTAGCTGCACACTCACAGGGCTCAGACAGAGGTGGATAGTATTTCACCAGCGTAGCTGCACTCACAGGGCTCAGACAGAGAGGATGATAGTTTTTCACCAGCGTAGCTGCACACTCACAGGGCTCAGACAGAGGTGGATAGTATTTCACCAGCGTAGCTGCACTCACAGGGCTCAGACAGAGAGGATAATTATATTTCACCAGCGTAGCTGTATACTCACAGGACTCAGACGGAGGATGATAGTATTCCACCAGCGTAGCTGTACTCACAGGGCTCAGACAGAGAGGATGATAGTTTTTCACCAGCGTAGCTGCAGACTCACAGGGCTCAGACAGAGGATGATAGTTTTTCACCAGCGTAGCTGCACACTCACAGGGCTCAGACAGAGGTGGATAGTATTTCACCAGCGTAGCTGCACTCACAGGGCTCAGACAGAGAGGATGATAGTTTTTCACCAGCGTAGCTGTACTCACGAAATTAAGGCTCTAGCGTGGGGCTCGGTCCACCACCCGTGCTGTATATTCGATGGAGATCAGTGGTGAAGCATTAGGCACATCCAGAAAACAGCCAGTACGTCCGAGGCTTCCGTTTCTATGGTGTTCTCTCCCAGACGCTTGCTGCATGAAACAATTGTACTATAATCCAGTTCCCAGTATCACTCATCTGTCTCAGCCACCAAGTCTCCCTCCACTCTCCAACCGAACTCCCGCTGGTGTCACTTCCTTGCCCGGTTTCCGATCGTTCGTCACATCTGCTTCCTGAATCCCCTTTTTGGCCCAACACAATCAAACTGAAACCACTCCGTCCACAAGACTCGACGACCGTTAACTTCCTTCTCCCTGTCACTCCCCCTCTAGAGCGATGTACTGCCTTTTTATCCTCCCTTCCGTCAGCGCGGGCTCCAATCACCACACCCCCGCACCGGTTTCTAATCACTGTTGACGAACTTCGCCATCGGCCACTATCGCCGAGCCCGGAAACTTTCCCAGGTTCCTCACCGGAAGCTTCTCCTCCCGGAAACTCTAGCTCCCATCAATGGTTCCGCCTCGAACGATTTGTCACCCGTGACAATTGTACTGTATAGTTTTGGAGAAAAGTAAAAGTAAACACCCCAAACATCAAAGTGCTTTCTATTACTTACACCATGTCCCATTTTCAAACACTCATAAAAAGTGTTCCTCCATAGGTTTGCTCATTTTTTCAATTGATTCCTGTTCAGACTTACCTTGGCTATAATTGTAATTATTTTCAAGTCATTGTACTGTATAGTTTTGGAGAAAAGTAAAAGTAAACACCCCAAACATCAAAGTGCTTTCTATTACTTACACCATGTCCCATTTTCAAACACTCATAAAAAGTGTCCCTTCATAGGTTTGCTAATTTTTTCAATTGATTCCTGTTCAGACTTACCTTGGCTATAATTGTAATTATTTTCAAGTCATTTTACTGTATAGCTTTGGAGAAAAGTAATTGTAAACTCACCCCAATCATCAAAGTGCTTTCTATTACTTGCACCATGTCCCATTTTCAAACAGTCATAAAAAGTGTTCCCTTTCGAACGGTCACTTCGTATTGCGTAGCTATACGCAGTGGGAAAACTCATTTTCCTCGATTTACTGAACCTCTATGTAAAACGCATTTGCAG
Organism: Chrosomus eos; assembly: GCA_036326025.1. NCBI lineage: Eukaryota > Metazoa > Chordata > Actinopteri > Cypriniformes > Leuciscidae > Chrosomus > Chrosomus eos. The sequence goes on along the minus strand of JAZAVI010001184.1, from coordinate 7,889 downwards.
CTGCACAGCTAGCACATTGAGCGTCTCGCTAGCTCCTAGGCTGTGCTGCAGAAACTCCACATCCAATGGCGCAGGCACCTCTGATGTGCGACCAATGAGATCACTCTACGTCAGAGCCCGTCATAGGGGCGAGGCCTAGCCTATATAAGCCCCTGAATTCGCCATTATAGCAGATTTATACTCCGTCAGCGACAAACTATACGTCTCTGTCTGTTTTACTGAGCCTTCGCCTTCGAACAAGCCCTTCAGCCTGAGCGAGCATTATTCAGCAGATTACGTCTTCTTCAGCCGTTTGTCTCCTGACGCCATCTCACCTGTGGCTATCCGGCGATATCTTTTCTATTGCTACACGCTAGGCATTGTTTCAAATGCCTCGTGTTTCGAACTGCGCTACGTGCGCACGCAAGCTGCACGAGGCCGATCACCACGCGCGATGCATTTCATGCCTGGGACTCGACCACGCGGAGAAGGCCTTCTCCTCCAGGGATGTGCGGCCTGTGAGAGCATGCCCATCTCCTTTCTGCGGACTCGGCTAGCTCTCGCTAGAGAAGAAGGCGCCTCCTCCCTCGGCCCTTCTTCAGCCAAGGAAGAAGAAGCGCCGCAGCCAACGGCAGCCCGAGAGCATGGATGTGAGTAATCGCACGCCGGCCACGTCCCCGCGTGCCTCACTCTCTCCTCTGAGACAGAGAGGAGTGCGTGTGCTGAATTACCTCGACGACTGGTTGGTGCTAGCGCAGTCGAGAGGCCAACTAATAGCTCACAGAGATCAAATTTTCGGCCATTTAAAATGCCTGGGTCTCACAATCAATGTTTCAAAGAGCAAACTATCCCCCTGCCAGAGTGTGATCTTTCTGGGCATAGTTTTAGACTCGGTGTCGATGAGAGCGCGGCTCACACCAGAGCGCGCGCTCTCAGTGCGAGCGCTGGCATCCTCGTTCAGAGAGCGAGAGCGCACGCCTGTGAAGAAATTTCAAAAACTACTGGGTCTCATGGCAGCAGCATCACCAGTGCTCCGCATGGGATTACTGGGCTGAAATCGACCTGTTCGCCTCGAAAGACAACACCCATTGCAATCTGTTCTTCTCGAAGGACAGGGAGGCGTTGGCCCACGCCTGGCCCAACCGCCTCCTGTATGCTTTTCCCCCCTTCTCGATGATTCCGCAAGTCATCAAACGGGTCAGGGAGAGCGAGTGCCCAGTCCTTCTGGTGGCTCCTCTTTGGAAATCCAAGCCGTGGTTTCCGGAGCTGGTTCAGATATCGGACACAGCTCCATGGCCTGTCCCGATGTGGAAAGACCTCCTCACGCGGGCGAAGGGATCGTTGTGGCATCCACGACCCGACCTATGGGCCCTTCATGTGTGGCCCTTGAACCGGTATCCAGGGACCTTCCTGTGAAGGTGTTGAACACTATATCTGAAGCTAGGGCCACGTCGACTCGGCGCCTTTATACTTTAAAATGGGCGTTTTTTTCCAGCTGGTGCTCGAAAAACCATCTAAGCCCAGAGTCATGTGAGATATCAGGGGTTCTCCCATTCCTACAGGAGCTGTTGGACGCAGGTCGTTCCCCGTCCACACTCAAGGTGTATGTGGCAGCTATTGCAGCGCACCATGTTCTGGTAGCTGGCCAGTTACTGGGAAGAAACGATCTGGTCGTCAGATTTTTGAAGGGTGGTAGGAGGATTAACCCCTCCAGACCTCCTTCTGTGCCGTCTTGGGACCTCTCTACGGTCCTAGGGGCTTTGAGGGGTCCAACTTTTGAAGCGCTCCAGTCGGTTGATCTCAAACCTCTCTCGCTGAAAACTGCTCTCCTGTTGGCATTGGCATCTATCAAGCGAGTGGGAGATCTACAGGCTCTCTCTGTGAGCCCGGCATGTCTGGTGTTTGGTCCTGATGACTCCAAAGTCATCCTCAAGCTAGGGCTGGACAATAATTCGATATCAATATATATCGCGATATTTTTTTTTTCAATAACGGTGATATGATTTTTAAACACATTTTCGATATTTCAATATACATCACAGCCAGGCATGGGCTACGTTTACATGCAACCAGATAATCCATTAGTAATCCAATGAATTTTTGATCGAATAGAGAGCGGTGGTTTATTCCTTTTTCTAATACGATCGAGAGGACATGTAAACACTTGATCGGATTGAAAACCGAAACTGAAAGGACTGCGCATGTGCAATGACGTTGGAATAGCGTATGACGCATGACGCGCGAACAAGCTGTTTTTCCTGTTTAAATAAAGTGTAATTTAAATGAGCGTCCCGTCATTCTACAATTCTCATTTCACTCAGCGTCTGTGAAGTGGAGCAGGACAACGTTCCACCAGTGCTTGTTTCAGACTCTCATCCACTGACGACTAGTAACGTTATTGGGCGTGTGCGTTTTTTTTTTTTTTTTTTTTTTTTTTTACAGTCTTATGTCGGTGAGGGGCATTTTAACGGCATGATAAATATAAACAGCGGCACAACGGTTCATAGCATCCAAATTATCACCAGAAATAGATAAATATTAAGTCTGCTGTTTAAAGCAAATAAATAATCAATGTTAGGCAAACAGCGGGAAACTCTATTTGTGCAATGTGCGCATGTCAAAAAATCTATTCCGATTTGAAGCTTAAAGCTTGTGACCTGATCACTTGTTTAGCGTTCATGTAAACACTACATTCAGATTCATCAATCGGAATGAATTCAGGGTGTCATCAACACTCAAAATGTCCCTCAGCAACATGTGTTTTTTGTTGTTGTGTTGTGTTTTTTTTTTTTTTTCAGCAACTGTGCACTTATCTTATTCTTTATCCTGGCTGAAGCACTTTTTTCAATCTAAAAGAATATTATAATCAACCTACAGTAGGTAGCCAACCAGAATGCCTATTGCCGCCGCGGCGTCTGCCGCGGTGAATTCACCGCGGCAAAAAAAAACCCAGTCGCATTTCTAAGTCATTCGCGAAATGACCGCCAGGTGGCGCAAAGGGACATTTAGCGAAAGCAAAACGTATGTAAAAGTAGCCTACATTTTAAATAGAATATAGCAAACTTTTAGAGCAGAACATTTTATGAATCAATTTAAAAGAGGCCTATCTCGCAGTCAGTGAAAATAAATTAGGTGCAATCAATGATGCTAAACTATTGAGGAATGAGAAGATTGAAGAGTGCATCAGTCGTTTGTGGGCACACTGACGCTTAAACAGCCGAACTTGTGGTCGAGTGGTAGAGCTGAAGGTTTAAGCAGTACAAAGACACGGGTTCGAAACCCGAATAAATATGTTTTTTCTATAATTACCATGCATTTCCATTTTACACTAAGGAACAAATCTCATCCAAAAGATTGACTAAATTTACGTCTTCAAAAACAGTTCTGTTAAAAAATAAACAAACAAACAAACAAAAAACTTCACGGACAGGACAGCAGACAGCAGGACTGGAATTCTTTCAGAAATAATTTAAAAAAACATGGTTAAGCAAGGTGCGATTTGCCGGTGGGTGATTTCCCCCCTCCACAGTAGGCTATAGCGAATAGGCCTACCCATAAAAAGACCTTATCAAATATAGTAGGCTATATTTTTAAATATAGCCTAAAACACGCACGTTTAAACAACAAACAATAAAATCTGAACCATCGCTTCTGCTCCTGTATTGAGAGATAACATGCAGCGCATTTCAGTTACGATCCTGGTTCCAGTTACGGCTTTTTAAAATGTCACAAAGCGTTTTGATGTGGTTTTGAACGAAATATTGAAGTTTATAATTAAGTATTTTGACACACCACGCCTAGTGCGTATTCTAAAATGGGGTTTTCTTCTGCCACTGAATTAAGTTCGACAAACAGCAGCGCGTTCACTTGAATTTATTTTTCTGCTAAAATAACTTAATAGGCTATAGCCTACTTCGTTATTTTTGGTCATACAGATAGGATATCATATTTTAAAACTGTAAAAGGTCTATTTTATTCATGTAAAGTAGGCTACACTCACAGTAGGCTAACAACAAAACGTTCTCACTCATTTGAGCGAACACACACTGGTGAAATAAATGTTTGGGCTTTTCTCAGTGAGCTTCGACATGGCCGAGTGGTAAAGCTGACGGTTCATCAATCGGCAGACCTGCGTTCAAATCCCGAACAAACATGGACTTCTGTAAAAAATCTATATATTTTTAGGCTATTAATGCAGATTTGTTTAGTTCTAAACCTCTGTTACACCACATATTTTTTTGCTTATATTTATAAAATAATATTACCATGCATTTCCATTTTACACTAAGGAACAAATAGGCTATCCAACAGAACGACTTTAGATCTGTAGCTAATAATACCAATTGTTCAAAAGCAGTTTTGTATAAAAAAAAGATATATAGGCCTATATATATCTATATTTGTTTTATTCCCTATAACCTACATAGAGTTTTTAAAAACATGGTTTTAAGTAAAGTTTTCGACAAACGAGGCAGCGCGTTCATTTGATTTATTTTTCTCATAACAGCTAAAATAACTTAATAGGCTATAGGCCTACGTGATTTTTTTTGGTCATACAGATAAGAGTACAGTAGCCTACATCGTTCAAAACTGTAAACTTTTTTTAGGCTAATGACAAAAGTTTATATGTCGTCTCTCTCGGTCTCCGGAACTGCGCGTCACAAAAATTAACCGAAAGCCACTTGCCTCAGCTCAGTCAAGATAGGAAATCGGCTATGTCTAAAGCCTTTAAATGTCTAAATATTTAGGTTAATAAATGTTATCTGATTATGTAATCCATATGAAAACGAGAGGTACAGAGAATCTGCTCAAATATGTTTATGATGTGATTGTGAGCGCCTCGCAATGAGAAAATGACAAGGTGAAAATCTCGTTTAATTAAATGTAGAGACTAAATCGCCCTGAATTAAAATGTAAAAACAGATCAAATCATTTATTTCGTCGAAGTGTTGCTATATTGTTTCATTTAAAGTTCATAATTATTATCTAAATGTTATTTAGTTTATCAGCAGTAGGCTACCACGAAGCACCGATATTTATTTGAATAATAATAATTTAAAAAATAACTAATTCACATTTTGCATGCCTGGACCCAAAGATCCCTGTAGAATTTAATATTGAGTTGAGCATTTTGTTCATGACAACAAAATGAACATGCGTTTGAAGATTAGGCTATATTTAGTTTTGCTTGGAAAAAGCTGGCCCAAACCAGTTTTATTTCTTAAATTATTTAAATAATGAAATATTTAGTAATAAACTTTTATGACAGAAATACCACATGTAGCTTAAATCATTTAATTCTTTCATTATCAACACTTTAATAGCCTATAATGCTAGAAGAGCGATTTAAGTGTGAATTGCGACTTCTCTTTATTTTAAGTCAGACTCAGACTCAGAGAGCCTGTGGGGGGTTTGGAGGGACAGACAATAGGCTAGGTGTTAATGTTCCTCATTCATATGGAGAGTGTCGGATAGCCAGCCCGATGGCAAAGGCAAAATTATTTTAAGGATAGGCTACATCTCTCGATGTGTCCCCATATTTGATTAAATTATAAATATTGTTGTTTATTTATTGTAGCCTATTTAAAGTGTTTTCACACACAAATTTAAATTGAAGTGTTCAATCCAGTTGTTTCAACTGGTTCTGTAGAGTTTAAGAATGTTTGAGCAAGGGAGACTAAATAAACTTGCTGAGATCCAGCGCGAGAGAGGCAAAACTCATGTCTTTAATTTATGTTGCTTTGGACTATTTTCGATTTGTACCGTTTCGTTTAATTTAGCTGCAATTTCTTTGGCAAAACAAATTTAAAATGTAGCAAGAATAAGATTGTGTGTTTCTTTTTTGCATGGAAATAAAGTCTAAATGCAAGTTAGGTTGCCACCGGTCCCGGTTTTACCGGAATTGTCCTTCTTTTTAATAACCTGTCCCGGGAAATTTAAGCACTCTCCCGGGACAATGAATGTCCCTGTTTTCGAAAGGCTACGTGATTATGTAAGTTCAAACCATAGACTGTAGGTTCAAACTGTGTAGGCGCGCGGCCGCTTGCACGGCAGAGAGCAGAGAGAGGGAGAGACAGAACACCGGCTAGATCCCCCCTAGATGGTAGTCGCCGCGCGCCAACGGGAGGAACTTTTCCTTTTTATGCCTTTATATCTTTATTCGTTCATGGCGAGTCTACATCGCATCTTCATCTTTGCAGCGACGCAGAAAACACCAGTTTATTAATAAACAATTAAATGTCTCCTTGCTATTTTTGTCTCCGGCTCGTGCGCTTGAGTGCAGCTTTATAACACTCACTCATTACCCTGTATAGCCTATTTAAGTTATTAAATCAATATAAAGGGGTGATTTGTCCACTGATGGCTTAAATAAACAACTAGGCTACTAGTTGACTAGAAAAAAACTAGTCGGAGACAGCCTGAGCGCGCGACCCTGAGCGGAATGAGCGAGCCGAGGAATATCCAGAAATGCTCACATGCTCTCATCGGAACAAAGGAATTTTGACATAATTAATCATTAGTTTATATCTCATGCACTGCCCATAATTTTAATCCCATATCAAACACATTAGCCTATGTTATGTCTGTTTGAATTTTTTAATTTTTTTGTCTTGCCAAATGGATTTCTCTTCTTTTCTTTTTTAACATTTTGACACAGCAGCACTTTTATTTTCTCTATTTTTGTTTTTGTTTGTTTAGTTTGTATTTAGATACTAGCCTACTTGTTACTTCAATAAATTGGAACATTTTAAGCTTGTTGCGTATTTCATTAGCATTGCGTTGGGGCGATGGGGGCAGTGGGGCTTGAAAATTATGAGTCTATCCATCGGGTGCAGAAAAAAGATTGCATGTGTGTGCTATGTGCGTGTGTTTATGAAGCGAATGTAAGAAGCCCCCCCCTTACAACCCCCCAGCTCTACTGTAGCAATGTTGAAATATGCCATTGATTATAAAAAAACGCTTGACTTTAAATAAATAAACAGTTAATAAACTCGCAAATAAACAGTCAACTATTTAAGCATCAAGAACGGTTAAAGATTAATGCTGTCGGCCAACATGTTGTTATATTGAGATTCGATCTCGGGCCTCTTGGGTCTCCGTGTCGTTGCGTTAACCACAGAGCCACCGCCTGAACGTTTACGTCAATGTCTTATACTCTTCCAAAGCCTTGATGTAGCCTAATATGTTTCTATTGCAATGTTTTATATTGAAATGTTTTCATTATTTATTCAATTTAATTTAAGTATTGTGATGAATTATTTTAACTACATTTCACTTAAATGCATCTGCTACCAGCTTTCAATCGCTCTGAATGAGCCGCGACGCAGCGGCAGATTACGCAATAGAGAGAATAAACGGACACTTTTCAAAGTCTGTGATTGTAGCGCCTCTTAGCGGTTAAAGGCAGCAAATACACCCCGAATTTCACCGCCGCGGCAAAGCGGCGGCGTTGAAAGTATTATTCTGGTTGGTAACCTACTGTATGTTAGCCTATAGTTTAAAGTTAAAGATATTAATGTTAATATTTTGAGTCTTATGTTTATTTGACGGTGATTTCACATTTCTTGTTTGTATGAAGGCTAAATACGAAATATTAACAATAATTTATTTGTACCATTTTTATTTCTAAAATATTAAATAGTTTTATAAGAGGTTTCAGAGACTTGGCAAATTATTCTTTCAGAAGTTTGAAGGTACAGACATTCATTGTGTGCGTTCTAGGCAGTTTTTCCTGAGGCTTTTATACTGTTCATATCGATATCGGAATTATATCGTATCGACCGAAATTAAGAAATATATCGTGATATAAATTTTGGCCATATCGTCCAGCCCTACCTCAAGCCCAAACATGGTTATGTACCCAAGGTGCTCTCAATGCCGTTCACATTGTTAGTGACATTGTGGTGACA